>JAVTVY010051926.1:0-258518 GCA_036873755.1 Hanleya hanleyi
CAATCAAGATATCACGTAACTGAAATTGGTTTAAAAAGTGTCGGCATATTGATGAATTATTATATTCCACTTAGAAAATCTTGTTGTGTAAATATAAAAAAAACATACCATTTTATGATACACTGTTATATCTAGCTGAGCGTGTCGAATCACAACGTTGTAGCAATATGCGAATTTATTACCATGCCTGGTGTACATATTTCAGCTGTTGAAGCCCTCTCCTGTCCGACCAACGAATGGGTGGTCATTGATAACATGTGTGTTATGACCGTGGTTGGAGACCCACCAGACAAAGAGGAATACTGCAGGAACCTTTATCCTGGAGCCGTCTACATGAAAATGGATGTCTGCTCCATTAATCCAGCCCAATCTCGGATCAGATCTCGTCGTCAGAATCCACCGCCTACAACCACCATCACGCTGTCGACTGACCTAAATGGTAATATCCATATATTGGCTTAACACGGTGATTTATTCCAAATTGACAAATTTTGGTGATAAATATGACTGATGACCAAATGTCTTGAAACCTGTTTATCTTTTACGATTGCGAGATTAGTCTCCACGGCGTTAATCCGAATTGGGACACAATATCACGGAGAGATCAGAAGCCCCATTGAAATACATGTCAAGTGCTGTACTTGATATTGTTCAATGCTGAAAACTTCCAAACAATTGGTCATATAGATCATACAATGAGTCAGTAACACGAATATCATCACCCCTGTCTGAGCTGACTGAGTCTGGGGTACCACAGCTAGGGGGACAGGATTACGTCTCCATCTTCCGTAAATAATTTCATTGTCCGGTAGACTAGGGAACTGGCACCTCCGCCACAAAATGTAAATAAAAGTCCAGGGTGACCGTAATGATAACGTTATTAAACGAGATCCTTTCTGAACCTGTACAAAACAATTGGAACAAACAAACGGGAATAACAGTTACAGCATTGGAGTACTAATCCCTCTAATACTGCATCCCTGATCCGATGAGTCACATTTCATCCCCAGGCTAGTCTAGAATACCGGTCCGTGATACTGTCTTGACGATGGAAACATCCTGGTGTACTGACCACCCGTATTTATTAAACATTGTTGATTGCTTCTCCATCGCAAGAAACTAGGTTCATCTTCAGTTTTATTCTGTATATGTTGGTGCTAACCAGGTTAAGTTCAACTCTCACAGTTCGGTATCTCAGTATCTGATATCATCACCGTCGTATGCAGTTTTAATGGTAAATTGATATGTTAAATGGAATATAACAATAACATCCATTTGCATATCTGAACACATTTATGAGTTAACACTCTGGAATTTACGTATTTGTGTTTCTTAAAAACCTCCTTAATTGCACAAGTTTTGCTACTTCCCAGTGTATTTCCTTTAAAAACTCTCTGCCAGTCTGTAATAAGAATATATGAGTCAAATCATGAACCTTCATTCCGCGATCGTATCTTTAGGAATTTCGTTAATTTCAAAATCTCAGAATTCGGCAGAAAAAAAAACGTATTCACGAATAACTTATGCAAAGCATTTGCTGCTAATGGAAGTCTTAAAGGCATGGTTTGGACAGTTGTTGAAGGATTCAATGTAAAAATTTGGAAATAAAAATGAGAGGTATGAGCTGACTCTAACTTGCTAATAGTGCTGTAGAAATAAAGATGTTCCCCTTCTGGACATTTTTGATGGACGAGGACTGACGACAGTGTCAGATTGGATGCTAGTGTTAATATGCCCTCCATATAAAACATTCATGGGCAAAACAAGGCTGTTGATTGCCATATGCCCATTGTCGCCATGCCGAAACTTCAACAAGATTGCAACTGTTGCTGTACTTCTGACGGTAATTGTTCTTGTTCGTGGGTTAACTAATGAATGCCATGCGTTCTTCGATAAGTGCCTGGTTTCGGTGGTAAGGTCGATTTATATAAAGTTATTACTGTTCAGCTTTACATCTGTTTGCATTAGGAGCCACACGAAATAGGAGTCTTTGGTGGTGGAAGGCGCAAAATGACGGCATTGTATCGAGTAATGCTTTAACATGGACAGCATAAAATTTGTCTAATACTGTTTTTCAAACTCGAAGGACCAGGGAGTGAGTGAGTAGTGGGGTTTAACGTCGTTTTCAATCTTGCTTCATTCATATCACGACGGTATCATGAAGATTTACATTTCTCAACGTAAAATAAACAATTTAAAACAATAGATATCACCGTCACAATGATAAGAATAAGAAAAATCCAGAATTGGCCACGTGAACAAAGGACTCGGTGTATAATCCCAGCATAACGTCACATAAGCAATGACATCGTTTAGCGCCTCCGACGGCTAAAGATTCCGATTTCAACACAAAACTATTCAGTCTTTATATTTGCTGGTCAAAGTTTATTCTGCTGGTGGACTGTTAGTCCCCGAGACCAGCCCTCTGTACATGTCACTCGACAAATATATGTAGGTTCATTGTTTTGGTGGGAAATTTAAACCGTACGACGTCAGGCGTTACAGGTTAGTTTTTTGGGGTATTCTTGCATTTCCCAGGTTTACCCCATCTTGAGTCGTTTTCTCCATCAGACGTCCACGATAATCATGCATTAACACCAGATGAGTTGTTTGATCTGGTCTATCATCACAGCTCCCGAGCTAGCGCATCTAATTCCGCTTAAGCCGGTGCTAGGGGCGTACTTCAAAGTATCCAAATGAACATCAGCAATAAAGTCCAAGAATCAATCGTATCCTCGGATCTGAGGTGCCGAGGGATGCTTTCCTGTAGAGTCATATGGTTGCTTTTTAGTCACGAGACGTCAATTTTTCCCGCCTCTTGCATATCACTCCAATTTATCTGGTTGCTTTGGTGGTTCGATTCTGAATTAGAACTTGAATGCTACTTGTATTTTCTCTGTTTGGGCCGTTTCTTCTATCTAACGGTCGGACAGATCATCATAGTTCATCAAATGAGTTTATAGGGCTATTACATCACTGCTATTGTGTATTTGTATCTAATGCCGCTCAAGCCGGTGCTAGGTTCTTGTTGTCGTGTCACCAAAGATGTCAGCATGGACAGTTTAAATTAAAAGCGTGTTTGAGATAACAATCATCACGAGGATCAGTCTGGTAGTTGTGGTTCTTTTACATGTAGATACCCTCACAGTAACAAGGTATCCTTAAGGTATCAAGAAGGTCTCAATAAGGTACAGGCCATAGATCTGACATAGGTACAGGACAGGTACAGTTAAGGCATATACCTTATCTGTACCTCCAAATTTGTCATTTGATCCAACATGAACAAGGTACAGGTAAGGTACGTTCCAAAAATGCTAATGATGCCTTAACTGTACCTCGCTCGAATAAGGTATCAGTAAGGCACAGCAACAAGGTATCTCTAAGGTACTGCTAAGGTATAGTGTAGGTACATGAGGATAAAACCAGTTCAAGAGCAAGGCGCAAGTAAGGTACATCCAGAGGTACCATCAAGGTATAGGGTCTTGCGCAAGGTACCAGGAAGGTATATATATATGGTCAGCCATTTTATAGCTGGAGGTACCATTAAGGTACAGCTGAAGGTACTGGTAAGGTATACACTAGATAGGGTCAACCCAAATCAAAAGATAGCAGTACATATACGATAGCACACCATAAAAATCAACAAATCCGATTTTAGAAAATATTTTAGTGTATTTACACAAAAACAGTAATTCTTCCATACATAAAATAGCACTATGAATCATATTTACAACAACATTATTTGTCCGGCTCACTTGTTTACAGTTATGGTTTGACTGTTCTGTCTCATTCACTGTCCTTTCTTGTTATATCCAGACATGCTGTTGATTGTTCTCATGTTGACATGGTAGAAAGCAAGTGAATCAAGGGGAGAGTGTGTGAATTGAAGTCGCTTTCAACAATCTATCAGTCATATAACAATGTTTGTGTCCTATTCCATTTACACCAGGAAACACAAGTGAACTAAGCGCTGATCACCACAGTCCTCTATTTCGACTCTTTAATCCTGCGACTTTGACACCCATTGCCGGTTGATAACAGGGGCTGTACTTGTTGAATGTGTTGTTCAGAAAGCTGAAATGAATAAATAAACATCATTAGAAGGCTGAATACTTTTGCAGCCTGTCCGATGGCAAGTGACTGTGTGATTTCAATGCCCATTGTATTAATAATGAAGGTATTTTCTACAATAGTTAAGCTATAATAACTATTATCACAATAATTAATTCCTGAATATCTTCTATCAAAATAGAATAATGTGAATGCACTATGATATCTCACGAACATACCTACGAAGTAGGGTTTGATATGATTTGAGAGTGAACTCGAGAGATGACTTGGGGGCCCTATGTGCTACCGTGAGAGAATGTATATAGCAGTCTCTAATTGACAGTGGATACTATTAACTTCCCCATCTGGTCACCGCTGGTGAGTCATTAGCATGGGAAGTATTATCGCCCTTAGTCCCTATTACCCTGGACACTTATCAGTCCAGCAGTGCAGCATAATGTCACCCATCCAAGTCCTGACCGGCTCAAAGTCGCTTAACTTCTGTGATTTTACGAGAACCAGTGTGTCCAACGTGATATGCCATATCAGGGAACCTTCAAAAGTCAGAGTGAAACATACATCCAAGGGTTCCCGATGAGCATGACCATGCACTCGCTGAGCCATCAATAAATACTAAAACAAGAGCACAGTCTGAACTCAAAATACACCCGAAAAACATATCAGTCTGAACAGGTGAAACAGTGTATGGATTTACATGTGATAGTTAATGGTGACACATCGTCTCCCCCTAATGCACCTACCTACCAAACTTCAGATACGAGTGAAACTACGTTTAGAATCGCCGAGATAAAGTGGGTGTGTCTTGTCGCCATGGAAATGGCCCACATCAGCGAAAGCAATGCATGATATGTCTCTCCCGAATGCACCTACCTACAAAACTTCAGATCAGTAGCTTGAAATGTGTGCGATATATAGTCCGGACACGAGAGAAACTACCTTTACAATGGCTGAGATAAAGAGGGTGTGTCTGATTGCCATGGAAACAGCCCACATGAGCGAAAGCAAAACATGACACGTCTCTCCCTAATGCACCTACCTACCAAACTTCAGATCAGTAGCTTGAAAAGTGTGCGATATATAGTTCGGACATGAAACTACCTTTACAATGGCTGAGATAAAGAGGGTGTGTCTGGTTGCCATGGAAATGGCCCACATGAGCGAAAGCAACGCATGACATATCGTCTCTCCCTGATGCACCTATCTGTCAATCTTCAGATCAGTAGCTTGAAAAGTGTGCGATATACAGCCCGGAAACGAGAAACTACCTTTGCAGTAGCTGAGATAAAGAGGGTGTGTCTGATTGCCATGGAAACAGCCCACATGCAGATCTCAATTTAACATGTTTAAGGAGTGCTGATGGTAACCACTCAACAGGTTACCATGAATTCTACACTGGTAACCTGTGGGAACCCATTGCATAATTATTAACCTAATGTCATATTATTAGTCAAAATTATGGGGACCTGAAAATAGGTTACTACTATTTTTCATATGGCAACCTCCAGGCAACCTGAAAACTGGTTACCACCTTAAATTGAGGCCTGCACATGAGCGAAGGCAACGCATGACACGTCATCTCCCCCTAATGCACCTACCTACCAAACGCGGGGTCTGTAGTTTGAAAAGTGCGCGATATTCAGCCCAGACACAAAATGGACGGATGGACAGGGCCGTCCCATAACACGTCTGCTTTTACACAAGCGGGCATATAAAAATAGTTATAAATCAGCTCAGAACTTGCTGGTAACAATGCCCTAATGCATGTTCATGCCAAAAATCAAGGTTCTAATGTGAACGGTTCTCCTTATTTTGGATAAAATAACTCACTTACTCACTCATTTACCGGGCAATTTCAAAATGGTAGCCTACTTTGTAGAAAAATTCTAATGTACCTGACATTCAACCGTTGCCCTGAAACTTAGTATAGAGTTCAGATAGTGATTTTGCTCACCCTTTATTGCCCCAGTGATGTAACCGTTCAGCACCAGCAGTTTCCCCATAGCTAGGTCTTCAAGTGAGAAGAGCGTGTTCATCAAATATCTCGCTGCTGGTCTTCCATCGCTCTAAGCAGAGGTGTTCGTCTCTGTTGACTGTTTCAGTCTTCTAGAAGGTGCATTCACATAGTGACTTGTTCATTGCCTGGTGATACTGGTATACGAATACACCACTTCCACGTGACAGCTCAACCATCTGAAACAGAGTATAAACATTTCAATGAAAGAATGGTATAAAGTACACCTCCATAAAACATGTACCAATGTACAAAATCACAGGATACAGGCCTTGCTGATTTGTTAATTAATTTGCTAACAATGGATACATATACTCTCGGATATCACGCCACCTTATAAATGATAAACATTAGTATTGTGTACTCATTGTTTTATCAGCATGATCAGCCCCTAATTCCACCAGTACTAATTTTTTTCCTTGGCGAAGTCCAGAGTTGTTGCCCTTGAATTTGTCACCTTGATGAGTTTGCATGTTCAATAAAGGTGGTCATATTTTCTTGTTTTGGGGTTTGAGGCATAAACTAAACTACATACAACCAAACCACATATCACATACCACATATCATCCATGGTCGAGAATGAAATACCTATTATTAAGCTGTTCTAAATTAATATGCTGTTCTAACTGTGAATATCACAATCAGAATGACTCAGTTGCACATTATTGAGAGAAAAAAGGAGAGCCCTTCTCTTCACTGATCTGTGACTTCACTTGAGCAGTTACTGGGTTATATAATCTCATTTTTCCCTATCTTTTGACCCTGGAGAGTAATTTTGACTCGTGACAACTGGCATAATTTGTGAATATCACAAACAGAATGACCCAGTTGCACATTATTGAGTGAACAAAGGAGAGCCTGTCTGTTCACTGATCTGTGACTTCAGTTGAGCAGCTACTGGGTTTATATAATTTCACTTTTCCCTAACCCTGGAGAGTAATTTGAACTGATAACTGGCATAATTTTATACATATGTACGGTACTATACTTTCCCAGTATTCAAGCATAATGACATATTTTTCGAATACTGGGAAAATATAGTACATGTATAAAATTATGCCTTTAATGGACGACGGATGAATTATGAATGACGGACGGACGCTTGTAATTGGGCAGAAATTCCAGCAGCATGACAAACCGTACAGTGTGTCAGCCAGGATATAAAATCTACCTGTAAAAGTATCTCATTTTGCTAGATTTGGACAGTCTACTAAATTTCCTTTCTTCATATCCCTCCCATGTTAAATTTTCAAATTCTTGTCTGTCCAAATTTGAAATTGTCTCTCCATTGGGATATATCTCTGCCTAAATCCTGTTAATGAGAAAAGACAAATACATGTACACTTTAAAGCTGTGCCACTGACAGAGGTAAGATCCCAGGTTTGGGTTTTGAATATCCTTCTGCCTCCGTTACTTGTACTACATGTAAGTCAGAATCTGCAAGATGAATATCAAAAGGCAATTATTATAAAACTTGATCAACAGCGATAAAATATATATTATTGTATCGCATCAGTGGACATCAAAACTGAGGAATCACCTACTTAACTTGCTCAAAAATCAAATCAGGATAGTAGAAATAATTATAGACATGACACAGCTTCCTTTTTTCCGAGATATGGAAATGTCAGCAGTTTACAGACCAGGCTGCTAAGGAAACATGAGGTTATCGGACAATAAGCACAAAAAGGATGAATAGCCGATCACACTATTCAACATTTTTAATGGATTCATATCCACTTCAAATTTCATTCACCTGTTGATATTCAAAAATGGATTACAGAGACACCACACGCCCTCAAAACAAGAGTTTTTGGGGGTGTGGATGGTGGTATTACAGTGAAGTGTCGAAATATGGGGTCTCTATATATATAACCCCATGCTTTATACAAAAATACACAAGTTCATAAAGTTCGACTGCGGTTCGCAGTTCATTAGTCGAAGAGACCAGCAATTATTTCCTCAGATATTTGGAAATCTGTATTTGTTTTATTATGAGTACTTTGAACTCCAAACTTTGTATAGCAAGAAAGAATCATGCTCTATATCTTTGCATACTCATTCTTTAACAGCATGTCAGCCCTTAATTCGACAAGTACTCTTTTTTTCCTTGGCCAAGACCAGAGTTGTCTGCTAGATGAGTTTGCATGTTCAATAAACATGATAAAGGCGGTCATATTTTTTCAGTTTTGGGGTTTGAGGCATAAACTAAATTACAGTATCACGTACAACCAAACTACATATCACCCATGACCGAGAATGAAATATCTAGCTCTGTTCTAAATTAACATTTTGTTCTAATTGTGAATATCACAATCAGAATGACTCGGTTGCACATTATTGACTGAGAGAACAAAGGAGAACCCGTCTGTTCACTGATCTGTGACTTCAGTTGAGCAGCTGCTGGGTTATATAATTTAACTTTCGCTATCTGTTAACAATTGAGAGTAATTTTAACTCTTGATAACTGGCATAATTTTATACATGTACTATATTTTCCCAGTATTCCAGCATAATGACATATTCTTCGAATACTGGGAAAATATAGTACATGTATAAAATTATGCCAGCTATCACCAGTTCAAAATAGTCATGGTTTAACAGATAGGGGAAATAACTCAGTAGCTGATCAACTGTTCTCTCAATGATGTGCAACTGAGCCATTGGATTATGGACGCTGATATTCTTTAATGGACGATGGCTGAATTATGATTGATGGACCAGACGCTTGTAGATTATATCCGGGCTGACACACTCTAGGGTTGGTCATGCTGGTGGAAGTTCTGCCCAATTACATGTCCAAGTATCACATTTTGCTAGAATTGGACAGTCTACTAAATTTCCTCTCTTCATATCTCTCCCATGTTAAATTTTCAAATTCTTGTCTGTCCAAATTTGAAAAATGTCTGTCCGTTGGGATATCTCTGGCTAACATCATACAATCCTGTTAATGAGAGAAGACAAATACTTACACTATACTGCTGTGCCACTGATAAAAATAAGATTCCAGGTTTGGGTCTTCAATATCCTGCTACATGCGTTACTTGTACTAAGTCAGAATCTGCAAGATGAATATATTATAGGCAATTATTATAAAACTTGATCAATATCGATAAAATATATTATTGTATCCTATCAGTTGACATCAAAGTGAGAAATCACCTACTTAGCCTATTCAAAATTAAATCAGGACGGCAGAAATAATTATAAACATAACACGCCTTCATTTTTTCCGAGATATGGAAATGTCAATGTTAACAGACCAGGCTATTGATAAGAAAACATGGGGTTATTGGACAATACATACAAAAAGGACAAATTGCCCGATCGTGCTAATTCAACCTTTTCATAGCCACTTCAAATTTCATTCACCCTTTGATATACAAAAATGGATTACAGAGACAGTGATCAGCTCTTCGCGGCTATCAAACCAGGCCAGTGTAGCATTGGCACTGTCTGTCCCAGATAATATATCCGCGATGTTTTTGGCGATATTTCGAAAGTAAAACCCTAATGTATTTAACCATCAGCGCAGTTTTTTCTAGGTCACGTAACTGGAATGTGGGCGGAACGTGGTCTGCTATGCAAGCTGGTCAAGGGTTCACCTTTGGCCCACAAATAGAAACCTTGACGTTGTGAAGATGAAGTAAACCTTGCTGCCCCAAAACAACCCATGATGCAATGCATAACACAGCCCTTCTCAGATGTTTACATCAGAAAAGGTAGTGACCAATGACATGCATGGAAGTATGTTATGGGGCAGCAAGGTTGACTTGGGTCAGATACGGGAAAAAAATGTATTTTTTAGTTGTGTGAAGTTTCAATGTTGTACGATAAATTCTAAACTGTCTCCGAAATATTGACAGATAATGTATTATCTGCGACAGACACTGAGACAGTACATAAGTTTCTGCACCTAGTTATAGATACTTACAGGTACATACTTGCAAATCATTGCCTGTTGTTGTTGTTGTTGTTGTTGTCAGCTGGTTGTTGTTGAATGTTGTTTGGGTATGGTGCTATAATCCCGAAATGTTGTTTGTTCTCTTATGCTTGAGAAAGTAGACGACGCGCGGTGTTCGATCGAGCAATACCGTACGTGTTGTCCGACTCGGCTCGATCGCACACGTCCGTCGTCTTCCACCGCCCACCCGTACATGTTGTACACAGCTCCCAGTTCCGTTGTTGTTATTTTTCAATTTGTTGTTGTTGTTGTTGTGACGTCCAAACAACATTTCTTTCTTCTTCATTTTTGTCGTCTACGGTATCAATATGCCTTGTAGTTCTACATCTGAACGACCGTACATTAAGAATTTGACACACAAAAGCAACTTGGCTGATTGGAACACAAGAATATAAACTTTTCTGCTAAACGGAGTGCCACGTTCAGACTAAAACTTCACAAAAATCCCCGGTACAGCAAAACGCAAAAGTAGCCTGGTTCCCTGGCAAAATTGTATATGTAAGTAATGCAACAATAATTTAGGGTACCAGGCTAGTCAAAATCGACTCCAAACAAAAGATCGGCTGTTCTGTCAATTACGGTGTCGTAACAGCCACCCGCGCAACAGGGTTTTTTTCAACCCACTGAGGCCTAGCAGGTTTTTCGTATAAAAATCTCAACTGATACTTGAGATAAATTTCTACAACTTGGCGAAGTAAAAGATAGTTCATCTGTTTAAATTATATGTTAAATTGGGAGCTAAACTATTCTCTATGGGAAGTTTTTTTGTCATTTACTTCTGTGTTAAACTTAGGCTTTTCAGAGGGAGGAAAATCCCCCAGTGACGTCATTGTAGTAACACAATCGATTTGTTATCGTTTTCTCTCTCCCTCTCGATTTAGTGGTTATGAGAATTAATAAAAAAATAAAATAAAATAAATTTGTTTTTTAATTCATAGAAATCAAGGTTCGAATTTTTTTTAAAACTATGATTCTTAGATTTGCCCTGCTTGACAGAAATGGAAATGACTTCACTTGTGTCAAAGCTGAGAGACACAAATGCAGGAAAAGTGAAAAAAACACACAAAAAAAACACCAAAAAAATTGAAAAAAAAAAAAAAAAAAAAAACTATCATAATTTATTGAAATATATACTTAGGCATCTACCACCAAGTATCCCTCAAGCCAGGGAATTGTGCTTCTTATGAGTCGTCTTTCATGAAAGTGTCCCCAGACATAGGTGAACAAGGGTCTGTCTGGGTACAAGAATGATTCTGGATTAAAGGTTTTTCAGTACGGTTACCGGTATGTAAAAGCAGAAACAATATTCTTATACGAAATATTGACCTAGGTTTACACATGTTTTTTTTGCAAACTGTGATTTGAACCTGTCAAAATGTACAATACTGTCCAGTGGAACAAATGTTAATGTTGAGAAATGCGTCGCACGTCCAATTTGTTGAAAATGAACATGTTGATAAGGTACAAGAAGGTACCGGTACATATATTTGGCTAGAGTAAATGTCTAAGTCTAGGAGGTATCAACAAGGTACACCCCTAGTTGATGTAAAATTAACCAAGTTCATAAGGTACCAAAAAGGTACAGGGCATTGGCTTGAATGAAATTTCAAGTCTGAGAGGTACCATCAAGGTACAGTTCAATTTGATGAAAATTAATCTAAGTAGATAAGGCACCATGGAGGTACTGGTAGAGACTTTGCCAGGTACTGATCAGGTATATACCTTCTCAAGGCACACCTACTGACCCTCAAGAGGTACTGTTGAGGTATATACCTATTGAAGGTACAATAAGTCAACTCGGCTACAAGGTATCGTTAAGATACACTCTAAAATTAAGGTATAATTAAAGCACATCTAAGGTACCAGACAGGTATATACCTCTTAAAGGCATATACCTTGCTACTGTGAGGGTATGCAGTCAGAATATCGGCCTGTGGGGGCAGATGTCTTCATGTCAGCACTCTGGCATCTCTTTTCACCACATTGATATGTTGCGTTTAATTTGAAATTGTATTCTATTTATTTTTTTCTTTTTCAGATTCGAGTGGTTTAGGAGGAGGAGGATTGCCGCCACCTCCGTGATTATTATTCTATGACAATGACGATTCGGTTTTGTGTGATCCACAAATGATCCGCGCTGTTAAGTAAAATAAAACAGTAGTAGTACTTATATTTGCATGCGTTTTTGTATTTTTCTGTATACACCTTGCGAATTGCCCAGTTTGGGATATAAGTAAAATTAGTACGCCATTCGATTTAAATTCTCTTTTGTGGATGCCATCCGATATTTATTTGCGCGGGGGTCTGCGATCGAAATATCCATTTAAGCACGAAAAATGAAAATGGAACCTACTGGCAATGGTTGCGGAATGCCTGTATGTCCAGAGCATGCTTGTAACAGAGCAGTGATGTCCCACTGAAATATCATGCAGTAGGCAGACATGGCACCCCACCCAGTCACATTATACTGACACCGACCGAACCAGTCCTTGTTCTATCCTCTTAATGCTGCCGAGACCCGGAATGTACGCCCAACTCCAGTACGAACAAGAATGCTAGTAGCGAAAAAGTTAATGTAAATATTGGAACGCAATATCCAAACTCTAACAGTTCCTCTATTCTCACCCAGGGTGTCAACGTTCCTCCAGTATCAGATGACACAATGACACACCGTCAGAACATAACGTTGATTTCCTGCCGACCTGTCTCCAAGGGTGAAACAGACGCTCCCAGAAAGTGTCCGAGAAGATAATAATACACTATTGATTTGTCCCTTTACGTCCCAGGTTAAACAGGTTCAGTTCGTCCATAGAAAACTGACCTTGTTTTACTTTAGCCTGGAAGTACACACTGATGTTGTTGATTACCACTTCTTCCACTTCGCGTGAAATGTACCAAACCACACTCCAATCCAAATGATTTTTGTGAACGCAAACTGTCTTCTGAGACGAAAACTTTTCAACCGCCTGAGCTGGTATCGTCGTTTGATTGTGTCCTGAAAAGAACACAGGGTCGCGACGGTCACATTTTTTTCAGAAATAAATCGAGAACTACTACGTAAGCAAAACACAATAAAAGTTAGCTATGATATTATCCAATAATAACACAACTGAGCATTTATCGTGGGATATTCTTAACACGAACATCGACCGTAGGCGGAAGTGACGTCATTTACTGTATTTTAACCTGAAGTAAGGAAAATTTGGAAACGCTTGACACCACAGATGGGGTAATATCCGAGGCAGTACTGAGGGTAATATTATAGCCAAGCTCCAAAGAATAACTATTCTACAGCTAATTCTGTATCCCACCCCCGATCTTTTTAATCGATGAAATTGGACATGCAGACTATACAAGCCCTAGTGCGCTAAAATATCTTTCAAATAAAGTTGGGGAGTAATCTGGACACAATTTCCCACGTATGTGTACCACGTCATGTAGGACAATCAAGGAAGATAGTGACCTAATCTCGGGCTTATCAAGGGAGATAACTCCATTAGTGACGAGTGATTTGCAGAACGCCGAGAGCTTAAATAGAAGTGAATTTGTGTAATTTTGGCCTGCGAATCTAAGTAAAATTGCTGACTGGTCGGGAGATTTGTTGCAAATTTAACGTAAAATTATCTCCGACGGAAATCTTTGCCCATGTTCGTCTGTTACATACAATTAGAGCAAATTGCAGAACATAATGTCCCTCCCAGCCGACCGGGCCTACGAGCTTGTGGGTGGAGATTGGGGTGTTTTTCGAGTTAACTTTTAGTAATTACACCACTGAGATATATAGCATTATCCTTCATCAGCATCCTCTAACAGGAAGAAATGAAAATTAGCTGCAAAATTACGATCCCCGTGGACTGCATTTCTCTGATGAAATACACAGACTTTGATAAAAAAACACTATTTCAGGTCAATCGCCTAGGATTCCCCTTCATGGCCTCACTTTTATAAAATTCACGAGTTGCTCAGCATGTTCATCGGTACTGATTATTTCAATTAAATTATGTTGCCAAACATTGATGATTGAATGAATTATGAATCCGCAAGCTCCGTTTGTTTGTTACATTGTAGGTAAAAAAAAAACACTATTGATTTGTCCCTGTACGTCCCAGGTTAAACAGGTTCAGTTCGCCCCTGTTAAACTGACCTTCTTGTACTTTAGCTTGGAACTACACAATGATTACCACTCCTAAAAGTTCACTATGATATTATCCAATAATAAGACATCTGAGCATTTACACGAACATCGAGATTTGGCGGAAGTGACGTCATTTACTGTATTTTAACCAGAACGACGAATAATGCGTCATAAACAGCAAGCATTTCTCGTCAAATATAACGGGGTCAATGGTAACTAAATTACATGAGTCCTGTGTCGTTATATTATAGGTATGCGCGGTATATTCCAGGTTCATGATCACCCATGACAACCTGTAATGCGATGCCCACGTCATACCCCAAGACAGTTTTCGCAGACTACGTTCGAATGAAGATTATCCCATTCGAACTAATCAGCTCAACAAATGTCGAATGACTCGTGTGCGTGTCCGTGTTTATGCAGATGAGCCCATTAGCAAGCTTAGAACCGTCATTTGCATTGGTTGCGGCAACACTAGAAACCTTGACTTAACTGACCTTGTCTGTCGAAATCCGAAATTTCGTCTTTACGCCATCCGACGCCCACTTCGACCACGAAGGATGGAAGGATCCCACATGATCGTTCCTATAACCCCCAGGAGGCTTTATTTAACCGCATATAATTTTATACTCTAAAATCATCGATCGTATCTCTTTGCAGATTTGGGCTGAATAGCGTCGCTTGATGCACAACTTGATCAACTTTTCATTTATAGGTCTACACGCTCTTGTCAGAGTTACTTTTCGATAGGGTTTTCCTAGTTTCTTATAGGAATTAATCCAAATCGAAATATAAACAATAACGTAAGAGAAAATGTGTAAAATATACGAAATTTATTCACAACCCTATTATATTAACACAAAAAATCTCATACACACAAATTTATACGCGATTCGAATTTATTGTCATGTTTCACAAGATTATGTCAAAATGTAATACAGCATCAAAATGTCACCAGTCTAAACGGAGTAATATGGCTCTGTACTACGGTCATTTCGATCTTATTTATCCCACCGAAGGTCCTAAAAACTTTAGTGATGAGTAACTGAAGACTGTTTCAGCCAATATCAGTTAGAAAATGTCAATTTCATCCAGCGCAAACGTTACTGCAGATTTTCCATCGGCACCGGAAATATCTAAGTTCCATAATTTCGATTGACAACACAATGATTGAATCGAGATACAGAACAGTAACATCCAAAAAATGTCAATATGGGAAGAAGATAAGCAATCCAAATCTACGAAGAAGAACACGAGCTGGGCCGTTGAAATGTTTGACGGGACGTTTCACGCTGCGATAATAGGGGACGTGGCTGTAGAACGTTGGCAAGGGTAAGAAGGTGGAATTCAGAATGTCTTTCCAAATAAAGTTACAGCCAATCCACATTCATGCATGAGCATCAATCCTCATAAGTTTGGGTATCTGTAGCGCCCCCCCCCCTCCACCTCACCCACCTCACCCACCTACGACCGTAGGGGCCGCCAAATGTTCAGATAGCCTGCACACATCGACTGACGTCGGCAACATGATGGATGCCGTCGGCGTACGTTGGCGTCGGCACTGGTTTTACGTCAGCCCTTCACAATTTTCACAACTGCTCAATCAACTTCTACGATGAAAAATGATGTCTTCCAATGTCGTGTTCTCGTTTGTAGTCGGATTAGATAAGAATTACATCACCACAAGCTCGCGCTCACAAGTGCACCCGTGTATTAGAACGATATGCAAGAAGTGGGAAAAATTTACGACGTCTGGCGACTACAAAGCAACCATATGACTATACAGGAAAACATCCCTCGGCACCTAACATTCAGATCCGAGAATCCGGTGGATTCTCGGACGTAGCCATAGTATCTCAGCCGCGTTTTTATTGCAGGTGTTCATGTGGAGAATATGAAGTATCCACACGGCCCCTAGCACCGACTTAAGCGGGACTAGATACGCTAGCTCGGGAGTAGTGATGACAGATCAGCTCAAACCACTCATCGGTTGTCAATGGATGAGCATCGTGGACGTCTGATGGAGTATGATGTGTAACCTGGTAAATGCAAGAATACCCAGAGGAACTAACCAGCAATGCCCGACGTCGTACGGCTTAAATTTCTCACCAAAACAATAAAACCTACATAAATTTGTCGAGTGACATGTACAGAGGGCTGGCCGAGTTAGGTGCAGGATTGGCTTTTTTTCAGATACTTTTCAAATTTCCAATGCTTTAACATGGTGCTAAATAGCATACTTGGCAATATTGTGCAGATAGTTTTGCTAAACTCCGCAGTAGGCAGAAAAGTGAGTTACTTTAGTAGCATCTATATTCAATATTTAACACTTTTATAATCTAGTCTAATTAGAATATATTCGCAATAAAATATCTGTAACACCGTGTCGGAGAAAGGACAATATATTCAATATTCAGCACCTTTATAATATTATCTAATTAGAATAGATTCGCACATAAATATGTAACTGTCGTCTGAGAACAGACAATATATTAAATATTTAGCACTTTGATAATATAAACTAATTAGAAGAGATTCGCAGTTAAATATCTAGCTGGCATCCGAGAAAGACAATATATTCAATATTTAGCACCTTTATAATATCATCTAATTAGAAAAGATTCGCACTTACATATGTAGCTGGCGTCTGGCAAAAGACAATATATTCAATATTTAGCACTTCTATAATCTATACTAAATAGAAGAGATTCACAGTTAAATTCCCACAAGAGCATTTTCGGAGAAAAGACAATATATTCAATATTTAGCACTTTTATAATCTACCCTAATTAGAAGAGATTCACATTAAAATGTCTGTAACACCGTGTCGGAGAAAGGACAATATATTCAATATTTAGCACCTTTATAGTATCATCCAATTAGAATATATTCGCATTTAAATATGTAGGTGACGTTTGAGAACAGACAATATATTGAATATTTAGCACTTTGATAATATCATTTAATCAGAAGAGATTCGCAGTTAAATATGTATCTGGCGTCTGGGAAACGACAATATATCCAATATTTAGCACCTTTATAATATCATATAATTAGAAAAGATTCGCACTTAAATAAGTAGCTGGCGTCTGGGAAAACACAATATATTCAATATTTAGCACTTTTATAATCTATACTAAATAGAAGAGATTCGCAGTTAAATATCCACAAGACCCTTTTCGGAGAAAAGACAATATATTCAATATTTAGCACTTTTATAATATACTCCAATTAGAAGAGATTCGCATTAAAATATCTTTATCAACGTGTGGGAGAAAGGACAATATATTCAATATTTAGCCCCTTTATAATATCATCTAATTAGAATATATTCGCATTTAAATATGTAGGTGACGTTTGAGAACAGACAATATATTGAATATTTAGCACTTTGATAATATCATCTAATTAGAAGAGATTCGCAGTTAAATATCTATCTGGGGTTTGAAGAAAGACAATATATTCAATATTTAGCATCTTTATAATATCATATAATTATGAGAGATTCGCAGTTAAATATGTAGCTGGAGTCCGAGAGATAAATATGTAGCTGGAGTCCGAGAGAGACAATATATTCAATATTTAGCACCTTCATAATATCATCTAATTAGAACAGATTTGCACTTAAATATGTAGCTGGCGTCTGGGATAAGACAATATATTCAATATTTAGCACCTTTATAATCTATGCTAAATAGAAGAGATTCGCAGTTAAATATCCACAAGAGTCTTTTCGGAGAGAAGACAATTTATTCAATATTTAGCACCTTTATGATATCATCTAATTAGAATATCATTTGATTGTTGCAATCTAGGACCAATGGAAGATGTTGTTTTTGACGTTTTGTTTCTTTCGAAATTACATTGTCTCCGAAACACCTTCGGTCATCGTTGAATGATTGGTTTGCTGTGCCAGTAAGTCTGAATACATGTCTATATTGCCCGTTCTGTAGGCACCAATCAAGCTTTACCTGGGACTGTCTTAAACAGCCTATATACCAGAACATGCGCGTTGTTTAACCAGGAAGAACGATAGAATAATCTGTTATTGTCTGAGTGGAGTTGCACAGGCCACAAATGAAAATATACATGCGACTGTCTTAACAATCCTTATATACCAGCGCATGCGCGTTGTTTAACCAGGAAGAACGATAGAATAATCCCTGTTATTGTCAGAGGAGTTCCACACACCAGCAAAGAATGTGTACTTGGGACTGCCTTAAACTTCCTTATTCATCAACCCATGCAAGTTTGAAAATATATGTAGCATTTGTGCTAATTATACAATATATTTTCTTTAAGGAGAGGCAGTCGAACATTTTGGAGCTGCGATTTAGAAGAAATATTCAATATTTATCATGGCTGTAATTTAGAAGAAATATTCAATATTTAGCATTTGTGCTAATTATACAATATATTTTCTTCGGGAGAGGCAGTCCGACAATTTGCGTTTACGAGTTATCATAAAAATTGAATATTTCTTCTGGCTGCAATTTAGAAAACATATTCAATATTTAGCATTTGTGCTAATTATACAGTATATTTCCTTTGGGAGCAGGCAAGTTCAAGTGCTAACTATAGCAGTAATCCTAGAAATAATCTTCAAAGTAGCACACCCCTTTCTAAATATCACTGATTTTAAAAATTATTTGTGAAGTAGCAGATCTGCTAATAGCATGCGAGACAATAATAACCATTCCTGCACATTAATGGGCCGGCCTCGGGCATTAACAGTCCACCAGCAGAATCCTACCCACATTTGACTCTTTTGCCCCAGTCTGATGAATAAATTAATTCTGAATTCATTTTCTCTGTTAAGGTTTACTGAGGCTGAATCATTCTTTGAGCTGAATAACGATATATTCATCAGGATTTCTTTTAAACAAAAATCTGTATTCGTCTTCGTTTTGCTTTGAACAAGCGCATGAATATAATTCAAACTTCAGTGAAGAGTTCAAATTCTGCTCAGCTGTTTTCGGGTTACTGGGTGAAGTTCTTGGCTAAAGATATTTGTAAACGCCTTCCTTCCAATAGAAATTGCATAGATCAACTAATGCACGAGAGCGTCCCAGTGGCGTCATAATTTCATAAACCATTTTCGTCTACTTTTTTTTTATTTTTCCATGTTTTCTCTAAAAATTGATTCATATTTTAGAGAATAATTAGTTTTTGGCAAAATAAATTACTTTGCTGCTCATTTAGGCAAGGAATGAGCGGATAAGTTGTCAAAAAAACTGAAAACGCGACCTACTGAGGGCACCTCGTGGACGCCGTTTTATTCCCCCGTGACCCTTTGCGCCTAGTATCGTGCAAATAGTCTTATATTGGTTAGATATTTACGAGGTGGGAAAAATTACCGCCGTCTGACGACTAAGACGCAATCATATGACTCCACAAGAAAGCCTCTCTCGGCATCTCATATTCAAACTAGATTACGGAGGATGTTTTTAAACGCAGCAGTAAAAAGGTTTTTTTCGCAAAATCAAGAATTGAAATTTGACCGTCAATTTAATTTTCGTGCAAAAATGAAAATATTGAAAATTCCCTCGACTTGCCCGGGTTTTTTTAACGGTGAGGTAACAATGTTAAAAGCACAAGGGTTATAATGTCACTTTCGGTCCGCGGAGTAGTATAGATAGCGTAAATCTCTGTAACATGAGCAGGTGTGAAGCGTGGAACGAAAAACTGCTGAGGTGAAAGACACGGAAGTTTCACTACACTATACGAGTTCCGTGGAACCAGGCATTCGCACCAGAGTATAATAGGCCAACTGCGCGTGAGTAGGATCGAGTAGACATGCACACCAGTTATGAAGCATGATACGGAGAACAACGGGGTTGAGACACATGGGACTTTCATTAAACGAGATACATGGAGCCTTGTATTCCAACTAGGGTAGTGTAATAAATACATGAGTACCCTAATCATAACCCCGAAGGACCTTCCCCTTGGTTGTGTGTATGTGTGTGTGTGTACGTGTGTATGAAGTTAATGCGTTGAAACGAGATGATGCCCAAACTTGGGGTGATGAAGCGGTTTTACCCCCCGCATAGATGCCTTGAAGCGTTTCACAGCCGCATTGAGCCCGTTCAACGCCTCCCGCTGATGGGCGTCTAAACGCTTCAACAGTCCAAGACTGTGTCATTCTTACAGTGTAGATACTGTTTCACATTTAAGACTAATGCTTTCTCAAATTCAACCAAGGATAAACCTTCAACGGGTCGCCTATGAATGCTTGTAAATCAAGGACATTTTCGACGTACAGCGTATTGAATGCGAAGAAGCGGGATATGGAATGCACCTGTTTTAACTAATTTGTTTAGTCTTCTTCATTAAAAACGCCTGTAGTTCCGCCAGAACTAGGGCACAATTATAATTAGTAATCATTGGAATGGCAACTGTCATATGGATATCAGTCATTAAAAATCCATGCAGTTCAATAAACTGACACTGCGCGCATGAGAGGCTTCACTTTTTTCTCATTTAGGTCCTTTCGCATGTCCAGTCAAAGGCTGCTCGAAGCCGAACTCTGGCTTCATAGTATCGGTATATTGTTAATAATAATGAGTCATGTTGCGTGTGTCAAAGTATGACTGGGAGACATTATTCTTTAACCCTATCTGGCCTGGGCGATTTGGAGTGTATCGCAGCCTGGGGTGGGGGGAAGGCGGAAAGTGGCCCCTATATATTTTCTCTACGACTAAGTCTAGAGCGCTAGTTCTGTACAACAGATACACAGTATGTACTCCCTGAACTCTCCACCATGTATAGGTAATGTGCTCCTAATGTCCAGTGTCAATTCATTTTATTACAGTTATTTATATTTATATATACAGTAAAACAGGTTTAATGCCTTTCTGATTATAATTGCCACGTTCATAAGAAAATGAAATAATTATATCTACGGCGAATGTGGCGCAAAATATGATGTATACACTTTTGCTGAATGGTGCTAACCTGAATAAAAATATATATAAAAAAAAAAAAAAAGTCTAGAGCGCTAAAACTTACCACACAGTATCTTTGGTTCAAGCTCTACCGGGAAATGTAAAAAAAATCCAAGATGGCCCCCATGATGACGTCACAGTGACGTCATCTTCTCGGAAGGCATTTTTCGGCCTTTTCGATGTCGATTTTTCGAAATTTTCATTTTTCCGATTTTTCTCTGGGAAAAAATCAAATAAAATATAGAATAATTAGTGTTGCGTAAATAAAATACTTTCAAGCCCTTTTAGGCAAGGAAAATGTGAAGAAATGGAGCGAAACACGACTTTCGCGGATACCACATGGCCGCCATTTTGAATTTATCCATGATCCTCTGCTCGGGGGTATATAAAAATAAGCTCAAAATGTCCCCAATAAGATAAGCTTAAAAGTCACCAAGTTTCAGCCTCCTCGGTTTTGTCGTTTTAGAGCAGCAGAGAAAAGTTTACTTGGGGGGCACTTTCCGACTCCCCCCCCCCCCCAAGCCAGGTAAGGTTAAAAGGTGAGTTGGGAATTCATTTGGATGAAAGCATTTGATGACAGAACCATCATGATGACTCTATTGGTTACAACGCATATAATTACAACGCATATAACGGAAGTGGGAAGAGGTGCCGAAATGCTGACAGAGTCACATGACTTCACAGTATAGTCTTCTGGTTAATCTATTCTAAAGCACATACCAAGAATCTAACGATTCGTGATATGTGTTGTATCTCGGTACGCTTTTATTGTACCTGTTCATGTGGCAACTTGGATGACATGACCACACGGCCCCTAGCACCGGCATAAGCGGTATTAGATTCAAATCCAAAGAGCTATGATGGAAATGATCTGACAACTCGTATATTGGTAATTGATGAGCTGTGTCGGTGTGACAACTCGTACACTGGGGACTGGTGAGCTGTATGGTCGTCAGATGAAAATGACGGCATTTAACACAAAAGACTAGTCTGTAAGGGCCGATGTCGACCCCGCATCAACTTCCCACAATGCCAACATATGTCAAAGACAAACAAATCTGTACAGGTGGCGGGCCTCGGGGACGAAACGTCCACCAGCAGAATCTCGCCATATACAGGTCAAAATTACAAAGCATATAATAAGGGAAGTGGGAGGAGGTGCCGACATACTGACAGAGCCACATGCCTTCACAGTATCGGTGTCACTTCTCAAAGAAAAAGTAGCTTGTTTGTTTTAATTTTATGTCCTTAATGATTTTGCTGTCCGATGTGTCGTGGACATGACGTTCGGACGTCGATCCAAAATCACCAAAATGTCCTCTGAATATTGCCACTGTTGTCTGTTGTGGCCACAAACCATTCCCTCGTATTTCCTTCGTTGTCGAACTGTCAGATCGCTCGATGAAAACGAGGAAGACTTCAATTGTCGCATGATGCATGACGTTCGCATGACACGAACATGCTAATTCGAGAGCGAGCACCATGCTATTCGAGACAAACGACCATCGTCATTAGGCACGAGATTAAACACTGTAAATTTAGATGTCAACCTATTGAACACCTAAAATATAACACTTATTGAACGCGTAATTGTGTTCAAATTGTTTTCTTCCATGTTCAGTTTTCAACTTTATCATTCAAACCATTAACTCAGGTATTAAGATGCAGAACGCATTATTGAACAACTTTAACACGCTATTCAAAGTTTGAACAATAGCATTCTAAATTCTAACATAAATATTCACAATACGTTCTTGATTAGCTGCGTTAATGGTTTGAATACTGAGGTTTTCAAAATTGAACATGGAAGTTAACAATTTGAACATAAATACGCGTTCAGTAAATGTTACAATTTAGGCGTTCAATAAATGAAATTGGAGCGATATGCAAGTTAACACCTAACTGTACAGTTTAGGAACATGCTCCTGGCAACCCACGAACTTTCCGTCAAAGATATTTGACGGACAATTAGTGCAATTTTCGACTGAATTTTCCAAAGGAAACTGCACATTTTATCCGTTTGCCCATCTCTGCCTATTTCTCTTCCCGATAAGTTAATTGATTTTGATTTTCATCGATCTAATTTGGTTTAAACAGTATTTTATTTCCATGAACAGATATAAATGGAAATGGGGATTGGGTAACAGGCAGAGCCTATATCAAACCCTCTCCCTAACGATCTAATTTGCGTGAAATCCAATTAAATTGACTCTGTATTCCGATGTAAACACAATTGGGGAATGGATTAGCTATGGTGTTCTATTTGTGCCAAGTTTCCGTCGCCTTTTAAAAACGCGACGTCGCCTTTTGAAACGCGACCTCGTGTTTCGAAACGCGACGTCGCGTTTTTAAAACACGACGTCGCGTTTCTTTCCTATGTTTTTGCATTGTAAAACTCGACACAACGGAACTCGACGTCGCGTTTTCAAAAGGCGACGTCGTGTTTCACCCACGTCTTGTTTGGCAATGTTAAAAGATAGGAAAGAAACGCAACGTCGCCTTTTAAAACGCGACGTCGTGTTTTTTAAAAGGCGACGTCGCGTTTTCAAAAGGCGACGTCGCGTTTCAAAAGGCGACGTAACGCGACGTCGCCGTCGCGTTTCGAAAGGCGACGTCGCGTTTCGAAAACGTCGCGTTTCGAAAGGCGACGTCGCGTTTCAAAAGGCGACGCGTTTTGAAACGCGACGTCGCCTTTTGAAAACGCGACGTCGCCTTTTAAAAAACACGACGTCGCGTTTTAAAACGCGACGTCGCGTTTCTTTCCTATCTTTTAACATTGCCAAACAAGACGTGGGTGAAACACGACGTCGCCTTTTGAAAACGCGACGTCGAGTTCCGTTGTGTCGAGTTTTACAATGCAAAAACATAGGAAAGAAACGCGACGTCGCGTTTTAAAAGGCGACGTCGTGTTTTCCAAAAGGCGACGTCGTGTTTTAAAAACGCGACGTCGCGTTTCGAAACACGACGTCGCGTTTCAAAAGGCGACGTCACGTTTCAAAAGGCGACGTCGCGTTTTGAAAAGGCGACGGAAACTTCGCACAAATAGAACACCATAATTAGCAGGTGCAGCAAATCTACCACTTGAAAAAATTGCAAACGTCCGAGGAACAAAAAAAACCCTTGAAGACCAATCTCTTTTGCTTCGTGAAAGTTAACAGTTTGCTTTATTCGCATTAATCGGAAAACTCGGAAAATCGGAAAACATAATCGGAAAACTCATATCTAAGTTATCTCTAACATCGCGAATGTTTTACCAGCTTGGAATGGAGAACTGTTTGTATAGACTAGGATGATAATATCTGAATAGATAATTCAGTAATTTTCCATGCCCAAACCTCTGGTCAGTCCAAAGTAAGAGGCGATGTCTGATATAAAATACCTGTTACCACAGTCATGTAGCTCACAAGGCGCAGAGCAATGACGATGAGGAGTTTTAGTTTGGCTGCACTGTTCCTGTGCCTCACTGTGATCTTCGTGGGTAAGCGCAATTGTTAGATTTTTATTTCTTGTTGATACTTGTCATATACTTTTATTCTTACGATTATTTCTAACTGGTATAGCTATATAAACAAAACGGAATGCGTCTGCGATCAGATACGAGTTACCATAATCATTTGGTTTTACGTTTATCCAATAATCAGTTTATATTTAAGAAATAATGCTTTCATTATCGTGTTCAATGGTTATTTTACGCATGGTTAGTGCGGGAGAGTTTATAAACTTATAAACTTTTCCACACTAACCTTGCTCAAATTAACCATTTGGCACGATCGTGAAAACATTGTTTCTATTCTATTGGACTACTCAAATTGATTATGAACAAACACTCGTCCACTGATGTTGGAACGATGCTCCCGTCTCGGTTGGTATCGTGCCAATGTTAGTAGACGAGTTTATGTGGTCTATCGAATGAGAATTGATTTTATCAGCTGAGTCCACTCTTGGATAATTACGTGGATATATGCCTATTTGTGTCGCTTTGTAAATCAATTTCCCGAAGGAAAAAACCGTTAAACTCGAGAAATTTCATCTTGTAATTTATTTGTTTGTTTTATTCGATTGTTACTTGTATGAAAGCAGACGTCCCTTTCCTCATCAGACTTGTGAAATGGAATATCCTGATGAACACCTGCACTTGACACATGTACATTTCACATAACCGTGGTAAATCGTGTAATAATTGCACGGTTAGCTCGATGTTATTGACACAAGTGCTATATAATTTAAAATTTGATGTTTTTGCGGCATTCGGCGGAGGAATATTCACTTGAGACACAAATACGGCATAAACCTGAATCCGTTTTCCCAATATTTCCTATCCTTTTACCATGTAAATCATTTGAATAAGGTGTCCTGTTTTCGTTACAAACAGCGTCAATAAACGTTGGAAATGTTCGTATTCATGTTACCATGGATTCTATTAATATAGCTAAAATATGACACAATGAACAAATAATGATATTTCGATGTAATATCCCGGCAGATAGTATGACGTTCGTTTTAGAAAAAGGTAATCATTATCAATCAATATCAATCTCACGACCAATATATTTTGACATGGGTGGATGAAAATCCGCTCGGGTTGGTCACATGCCCTATAATTGCGCGCGATAGGTTATAAGGATAGAACGGACACATCTTAAAAAGAAAGAAAACTTCAGATGAATAATCGGGAAAGTGATACAGCATATGGGAAAGTTATGAAAGGTTAATTCAGAGAACAAAACAAATTAAGCGCGAGTAAAATTATACAGTATTTTTAGAAGAGCGAAGAAGTTGTTTCACTTGAACACTAAGCAGTCCCTTGAGATAATAAACATCTTATTTTTGCCTTGTTTATTCAATTAAATAATTCATGAAAGAGTTTCTAAGCGCTATATCCGAGTATCTTTCGTGAGTAAAACTAAGACCGCTATCACCTGATTCAACAATAGTTACAGAATCCGAATTGCAAGTAAAAACAAGTAATAGGTCAAGACAATATGGACGACAAATATCAAAATATTATTTAATACAATGCTAAACGAAAGCTTAGCATGCTCAATCCTAACCCCATGCTCAGCCGGCAGTCCTGTTGCTGAATGACTCGACCGAATGTATTATAATACCGTCTCTTGTTTACATATTACAGAGGTTGAAGCTCTCTCCTGTCCGACCAATGACTGGATGGTCATTGATAGCATGTGTGTTATACCCGTGGTCGGAGAACCTGCAGACAAGGACGAATACTGCGGGATCCACCATCCCGGAGCCACGTACAGGGAACTGAATGTTTGCTCCATCAATGCAGACGATTCTCTGGTCAGATTTCGTCGACAAGAACACGGTGGACCTGTCGGCGCTTCACCTACAACAGGTAATACCCGTATACATTTTACTGGTCCAACAAAGTTACTATTAACTTTTCCTCGAAGAAAAGCAATAATTTTGAAGCAAAATGACGAAAACATCACTTTTCTGGTACCCCACATGGCCGCCATCTTGATCTATTCATAATCCTCTACTCGTTATGCAAAACTAAAAAGTCGCGGAGGGTCAGCTTTCATTTCTTTGTCATTTCGGAGATAGAGGAAAAAGTTTGGCAGGGGAGGGGTGGGGGGGGGGGTAAATAAATTATGCCCTCAGGCCAGACAGGGTTAAAAGTCAGACAAAAGTATTCTCTTGTCACACAAGCATCGCCTGCGATAATAAATATATGCAATCTCTTGCTCCAAAACTTCTGGCGAATACGACGTTAGCCCTACGCCAATACCACAAAACAACATTTAAATACTGATAAACAATATATCTTCCAAATTGCCATTATAAACTTTTCAATGTTAAAATTATATTCTTTAATATTTCCCAGTTTTCCAGATTGAGAAAACCGTCCTCTGAAATATGTTTGAACATCCTAGTGATCTCATCATGGCGTCAATATTCAGCGGCGGTCGATGAGCGGACTGTAGGTAGTTCTACATTGACATTATAAGATTGTTTAGTAATAACACCGAATGCATTTTCAATTGATCAAGGAATATTTCCTCTAGCATTGTATGTGTAACAGTCACATAATCTTGTCGCATTATAATCACGTCACATTGGAATTCTGATTAAAACGTAAGAAAGTGAAGGTGGGATTGATGTTTGGCATGAATATTTTTGTATCAAGATGACAACTGATGCGTTCCAGGCTACTAATTAAATGATTGATAAAATTAATAAATTGCTTGCGCTTGGTTCTATCGAGAGTTTAAACTTTTAAATTGAAAATATAGTAGGAATACCAGGCAATCAAGGGACAGGTCGAATGATTTGTCACCATATATTCACGGAGATTGGATCCATTATGACTAGCATTGTAACCAAATATTCTCAGGTGATCATTCCAAAAATGTTTGTTACAAAGCTGATAATTCGAAAGGTTTCGATCCTTCAATATTGAAGTAAATTAGTTGATAAATTGGAAAAAGTTACGTTTCACACGACAGTCATTCTCAATACACATTTACAATTAAACATATGATTTATAATTCCATTAACTCTCTGTATTTCCTGGTGCCAATAATGTATGTCTCACATTTGATATTGAAACTGTAGACTTCAGTTTATCTGCAGAGAACATCTGCCATGTCAAAAGAGGGCCATTAAGAGGTCGCTAATTCCATCAATGTATATCGTTAGGGAAGTGAAAAAAGTACGGGATTCAGAATTTCTTGCTTTTTGGGGCTGCTATTGCTTCTCATTAAGGGGCAGGGGGAGGGTCCAGTTTCCAACACCAAGTGAAAAATCTCAATTCCAGGTCTCTCATCAGAACACAGTAAAACACTGGACACTGGTTTTACTTACCCCCAATCTTCCTTAGAATGTATAACACAAATACAGCCCCAAATTTGACTTCTTGTCCTGCAATATGTGTAGTTTGAAGCATGAAAAATATCACCTTCATAGTCAAATCTACGAAGCAAATTCCTGGTAGAATATACTACATAATACAATGTAAAATATATAGAAAGATGTCTCAACACTTCATCGAGGTCCGACGAGCAGTTAGAATGACTTAATGTAAACAAATAAATTACAATTTTCATTCAAAGACCAACCACCTCTCTGACTGCAATTTGCAAATACAATCCCAACAATTGTGAAGAAAGTGCTATTGACCTCTGCCACTTTCTTGTTTTCATTGGGTAAAAAAGTGATGTATCATTACACCTTTAATATGAAACTTCACCACCTCAGAGAAAAGTAGTTCTTCACACATGGCAGAGATTCATATGACCTCCTCACATGTATGGGATGTTGTATTTACAAATTGCAGTCCGGGAGGTGGTTGGTCTTTGAATGAAAATTGTAATTTATTTGTTTACATTAAGTCATTTTAACTGCTCGTCGGACCTCAATGAAGTGTTGAGACATCTTTCTATATATTTTACATTGTATTATGTATTATATTTTATCAGGAATTTTCTTCGTAGATTTGTCTATGAAGGTGATATTTTTCATGCTTCAAACTACACATATTGCAGGACAAGAAGTCTAATTTGGGGCTGTATTTGTGTTATACGTTCTAAGGAAGATTGGGGGTAAGTAAAACCAGTGTTTTACTGTGTTCTGATGAGAGATCTGGAATTGAGATTTTTCACTGGTGTTGGAAACTGGACCCTCCCCCTGATCCTTAAGAACAGTATTTTCGTTAACTCTACCTGGCCTGTGGGAGGGGGGGGGGACGAAATGGTATCTCCGGAACGACAACAAAAATGAAGAACTGAAACTCCGGGACTTTATCCTTTATCATATTGGGGTCATTTTGAGCCTATTTGCATGACCCAGCGAGCAGAGCATCATGAGTAAATTTAAGATGGCGACCACGTGGGGTACCAGAAAAGTGAGTTTTTCGTCATATTTCTTCACAATTTCTGCTTATCCGCGACGAAAAGTGGACAAAATCTACTTTATTTCACATCACATTAATATTTACAAATTTATCATACAGAGAAATTGCGAAAATAAAAAATCGAAAAATCTGACCGAAAAATCGACCAAAAAATGTTGTTTTTGAAATGACGTCACTCTGACGTCATCGAAGCGACCATCTTGGATTTTTCTTACATTTTCTGGTAGAGCTTGATCCAAGTGTATGGTGTGATAAGTTTCAGCCCCCCCCCAGAACAATAATTCGCCCCCTCCCCCACCCAGGCCAGGATACGTCCCAAAAAGCCCAGGACAGACAGGGTTAAGACGGAGTTTTGAAAGTTGGTTACCATTGTCTTGCAATAAATTGCGGACTGAAAAACTCCAGAGGCTAAACTGGCGAAAGCAACAAAAACGACAGGTGTAAGATGGCAGCATCAATAATAAATGCATGATAACCTTATCTGACCTGGGCGATTTGGGGCGTACCGCAGCATGGAGAAGGGCTGAAAGTGCTCCCTATATATTTTCGCTATCACTAAGGCTAGAGCGCCGAAACGTTATACAATGTATCGTTTGGTCTCGCTTTACTTGAAAATGTAAAAAAAACTCCAAAATGGCCGCCATCGATGACGTCACAGTGCCGTCATTAAAAAGGTTTGGACGATTGTTCGGTCAGATTTTTTTATTTTTTTTATTTTTGTGTTATCTTCGCAAAAACTACATTGTGGATTAGAATATAATAATCTGATGTGAAATAAAGTAGATTTTGCGTATCTTCCTCGCAGAAAAGCAGGAATTACTTCTCGGTACTCCACATGGTCGCCATTTTGAATTTACCCATGATCCCCTGCTTGGGGGTTATGCAAATATGTTCAAAATGACCCCAATACGACACATTACAACGTCAAGGAGTGTCAGTTCTCAAGATGTTGTCGACCCCCTTCCCCACGGCCAGGCAGGGTTAACGTTCATAGTGACCAGATATAAAGTTGTATATTTGGCTGACCATTATAAAGTTACATATTTGACTATTCTTCCTTTGCATTGCCAATATCCATGGTCGTTTCGACCACATTTGTCATGGTCAGTCACCTCGGCACTACACAATGATAGCCTGCACTGCCCAAATCCTGCTGACATTTGAGTTTCTAGAAAGGGAGAATCTGTAACCAAGTTTAATGAGTAAAGCTATATTCAAGGTGACATTCCTGTTTTCGAAATATAACCACTGATACATAATTGTTCCTACTCGCCTTCTATCAATTCGATTCCGAAATGGAAAGCCAATTAGAATATAAGTAAGATATAGAATACAAATTATGTTGGTTTTGAGCCTATTTGCGTTATTCTGGGAGTAAAACATAAGCATAATTGAAATTGAAATAGCCGCCATGAATAGACTCACCTGCATAACAATGATATAGTGTCGGAATAGTTCACTGGAAGTGTGTGACGAAAATTCTGAACATGGAAACCACTGCATGGAATAAATTGCGCTAGAGATATCGACCGAGATAAGATTGACTTTTTTCAGTCCTGTGTTGTACTATGGACCAATTCTTTATGGACGAATTCTTACTGATTGTCGGGTCTGACATTTGTGTTGATTATCTCGTCTCCATACTTCATGCAGAGTTGTGGCCATAGGTTCATCTTCACTGTCCTGAAGCTACAATAATGCACATCTGATGGTGTGCTGTATCCTCGAGACCTGCGAATGTATCTTCTTCCAGGATAACATTCTGTACTATCTTGTTTGGACATGTGTTGAGGTACTGTACTGTCGTAAACTTTTATTATTGTTCCATTGTCAGGTCAGTTGCTCCTCTCTAGTGCTTGTGAGACGTAGATAGTGAATTAGGATAGCCTCTGAAATTGTTGTTACTTTCCTCTATTTTCAGCTGGCCCAGGTGTAGGAGGAGGAGGAATGCCGCCGCCGCCGGGCTAATCAAAAGAACAGATATGCGCTCAGAAGTAGAACGGTGATCAATCTGCTATGACAAGAATGTCCCTGCTTTTGTACTCCAAAATATCCCGCACTGTTCAACAATAAATTACTCAAATCGGAGTACTGCTTAAATATCCCCTTCTATTTGTACATTTGTTTCGTATGCATCTGCCAAGTATCAAATTCGAGGCTATCATCCGCAACATTATACCATCTTATTCAACTCGTCTTCGGTGGATGCCATGATCCATCGATCAACTGTTTCTTGTCGATCTATTCCTGAAAATATTATATCTGGATGCCAGAAATGAAAGAGTAGTGTAAATGGAAACGCAATGAGGAGGAATGGCCGGTATTTCTTTGCTGATGCGTTTACATACGACACCGTAAGGGATATACATGTATGTCCACCCTCACGATGGAAATCACCACGAGTCCCAATGGAATTCGTATAAACATCTTAACCCTATTAGTCTAGTAGCCAATTCTCAATAGAGGCTTAAAATCGATTTTTACTGCACCCCCTTGAGTAAAGGTTTGGCATCTTTTTTTTTAGATATATACCTTTCTAGTACCAGGAAAACCATTTTTGCCATTTTGTATCACGGTCAGAGCTGAGATTTCGGGCTTTGAAGAGGTGGCTCTGGAAAAAACTTAGTGAATTAAAAGAATGCGGTAGGCGTACTAAAATTTCCATAGCTTTGTCAATTTTTAGTCAATATACTATATTTTATCATACATGTGATCGACAGTAACCAGACATCCTACATAATACAAAAAAATCATTGGCGAATAAACGATGGCAATGCTGAGGGGCCGTATCCAAATATCGGATGAATTAATCATTTTTCTCATATAATGAAATAAAAAGTATTTTTGTGGTGAACGCGCCTGGATTGTTTTAAGTCAAATTGACTTATAATAGTGTGACGGGGTATGGAGAGCTATGCCTGAAACTTTCAGCCATGTCGGACATCTCAGCAAAACCACTGACAGGGGCCGCGGAGTTGTAGCCTCCCCCCCCCCCCAACTTTTTCAGACGTCTATTATTTTTTAAATTATTTTGCAAACTTAAAAATCAACAACCATCCAACTGATAAACAACTCGTCTGTTTACTGCATATTACATGAACAGTTTCCCGATTAAAATACCCGGGGGCAAATCAGTGCATGATCAGATATTCATTATGTAAAGTTGATCTCAGTGCTGTCAACGGCAAATAATCCGGAGAAGAAAAAATGAAAAAAATGGCGCTGTTGTTTGTGGCCCCAGATGAATATATAGATCGTCATGGCATGGAATACACCATGGGACTGGCTCCTTTTTAGTAAATGCTCGTGAGTTAATCGTGTATGGCCGATTCTACATCGCCGGATCATGGTTTGGTCGAAACGTTTCTGGCTGTTCAGATGAGTATAGCATACAGTTTTTTTAACTGCTGAAGTTTGCTATTATTCAGAGCATCCCATAAATATTGAAACAGCCGCCTCACATAAGTACAGATAGAGGGTCTGAAATCGCTATATGGAATTCCAACAGGATCAACCTCATCATCTAGGGCTGCCATAGCCACCCTATCAGCCTCAATATTACCTATGATGCCAACGTGACTAGGCAACCAACACAGCCAATATCAATCTGTTGATCAAATCTACAGTCATTTAGTTCTAGAATACCCAAGATAGTGGGATGAGTCGAAGTTCCACTTTTAATCGCTTGGGGGCATGACAGTGAATCTGAGAATAAGATATATTTTTTTTCCTTTTACTGGGCCCAATACCTTTTAAAGCCAACAATATGGCTTTTGCTTCTGGAGTGAATATCGAACTTTCACCTGGTAGTCGACAGATTTTGGAACTAAAGATAGTAGCACATGCCACTCTCTCGCCATCTTTAGAACCATCTGTATAAATAGTCTAATGCGATCTGCCTCTCCCATTAGACCAAATTCTTGTGTATACAAAAGCTGGCTCGTGTCTGTCTTTTTTTATATTTCGTTAGAGAAATATCTACTTCTGGTTGAGCTAACTGCCATGGTGGAATTGGTAAGAGCTTGTTAATTTGACTAAGCTTAAAGGAGTATTTACCTTATTTTTGAGTGTGAGTATATTTATCAACAATCGTATTCCAAACCTTATTATATAAAATTTACGTTGATAGAATGCGAAATAAAAGAAATATTGAATATTTTGTTGCTCACCACGGCGTGCGCTGGGTCTACTATTGCACCACTGCGTGACGTTTTTAGATGCGGAAGTGAGTGTATACTCATCTAAAAACGTCACAACGTCATGGAGATTTAAGGTTGATCGTGTTGATAATGCCGATAATTCGCACGAGAAGGAACCCACTAAATCCACTGAAGCTCTAGTTGATTTTAGTAGCTCAGATGTGATCATGAAAATGTTTACAAACACAGAAGCATCGCCGTTTAACTCAAATCATTGCACAATTGCAGAGGACGCTTTTTTAGTTTAACGCTCAGCTTCAATTTTTTTCCAAATTGAATCGGGCAAGTCTCAGTTGAAAATCTTGGGAAAGAAATTGTTCAGTTGGTGGAGAAAACCTAAACCCCTTTCCTTTTAGGAATTACCCCAGTGGGATTTTCTGTGCCAGTTTTTTTTCTCGATTTAAAACTCGCACCCAGAGTAATTCAAATGTCGGGGAGCGTCCCTGGATCAAGCGTTAGCCGTGACCTTGTCCTGAATGCTGACGTCGTCAGTCACGTCATCCCTCAGGCAACATGGCGGGGCCCACATCGACCTCAAAGCGGAAACATGGCTTTACAAATTATAATATAAACAATAGGTTATCGCCGTCAACGACAGTAAAATAGTTGGTTATATTTCTTTAAGAGTCTAACCTTTGTGATAGGAACTTATATACAATGAAGTAAGTATTCCTTTAATACCAGCTGCTACAATGTGTGGTTTTATACGAATTCCAAGAGGTGGAATAATGAAGGGTTTCTTCAAATAGAGATCCACGAACTGAGGTTTGAAAACAAAGTTATATGCAGGATTCGAGTGATTTGATCGCAATTTTGTGATATATTGCCAGGATAGTTTAATTCTTCGAAGTTCTAAAGGAAATTCATCTGCTTCGACATACAAGCTTTCTTTAGGGTATGTTCTGAACGCTCCAAGGCAAAGTCTTAATCCTTGATGGAGAATAGGATCTAGCTTTGCCAAGTGTGACTTGCTTGCACCATTGTAAACAATAGAGCCATAATCAAGTTTAGAACGAACAAGTGATCGATATAAATGGAGAAGTGTTTGCTGATCTCCTCCCCACTTATGGTTGGCAACTACCTTCAGCAAATCAAGAGCTTTCGTGCACTTAGCTTTCAAACAATTAATATGCGATTTGAATGTTAGTCGGTGATCAAACAACATTTCTTTTGCCACTTTGATCTCAGTTCCATCTAATGTTTTTTACTGGTTGTTTGTGCTGGAAATATTCCTGCAGAAGTGTATACAGTTTGTCTTAATTCTGGAGAATTTGATGCCATTTTCTAAACACCATTTCTGAATTCAATTCAGACACATTTGTAATGCTCTCTCAATATTGTGTATACTTTTTCCACTGTACGAAATGTTGAAATCGTCCACAAAGTGTGAACCATCAATTGATTTTTCAAAACTTCCGCCAAGCTGTTGATCTTGATACTAAACAGAGTAGTAGACAAAATACTGCCCTGTGGGACATCTTGATCTTGTTCGAAATGATCAGACATGGTTGTACCCAACCGAACTGGAATTGTCTATCATTCAAAAAGTTGGATATGAAAATGGGTAAACGGCCCTTTAATCCCATAGTGTGAAGGTCTTTTAGAATCCCGTATTTCCATGTAGTATCATAGGCTTTTTCTAAATCAAAAATGATGGAAACTACATGTTCATTCTTGGCGAAAGCATTCTTGACATAGGAATCGAATCTGACTAAATGGTCAATGGTATGGTCAATGGTACTTCTACTTTTACGGAAACCAGCTTGAATATCAGTAAGTTTCTTTTCAGTTTCTAGGTACCAAACAAGGCTATCATTTATCATGCGTTCCGTTGTTTTACAAACACAGCTAGTCAGTGAAATCGGACGATAATTACCTGGGTCTGTATGGTTACGGCCAGGCTTTGATACTGGTAAAACGATGGCATTATGCCATGACAGTGGAAAGTCTTCTCTTGACCAAAGTCGGCCAGGCTTTGATACTGGTATAACGATGGCATTATGCCATGACAGTGGAAAGTCTTCTCTTGACCAAAGTCTGTTGAATATGCGTAATAGAATTCCTAGAGAAGATTCGGGTAGATTTTTCAAAAGTTGATAATGGATATTATCAGGGCCTACAGCAGAACCGTTAGCTTTCGAGAGAGAAGCATGAAGTTCCTCAATTGTAAACATAGCGTTATAGCCTTCATGGTTACCGGAGGGGAATTTAATTTCATTTTTCTCTTCTCTTTTCTGGAAACTTTGAAATTTAGGTACATAATTATCTGACGAAGAGTTTTTGGCAATTGTTTCGCCTAGATTATTTGCAATCTCTACACCTGATATCCATCGTTGAGATGATGAACACTAGACTTGGAGCTTTTACCTTTTATTCTTTGGATCATATTCCAAACTTTTGTTATAGGAGTATGTGTATTGATCTTAGAAACATAATTTTCCCAAGAATCACGTTGTTCTGTTTCATGGTCCTACGATGGGTGTTGATTGAATATATCCTCGTGTTAAGCATTATGTGTGCTATCAGTATCAGGCTCTGAAATAAACCACTAAGGACATTTGATCATCGTTGGTTTATCAGCTTTGTAAATATTTTAATTTTTTTTATTTTTTTATGTTAATGACTCGTGAAATTCTAAGTTTAATTTCATTGTACGTTATGTTTGTCTTAACACAAACTGACTTATTTAACTAAAGAAATGTGCCGATTTATATATAAGTTTGTGTAAAGCGTAATTAATTGGTATAATTTGGTAAGATTATGTGCAGTTTTGTTTTCTGTAGAACTGCATTGCTAAAATGATTTTTAGAAATGATCTCTTAATTATTAGCATGGTGTTAGCTTAATTTATCCCTATTTGCCCTGTATGTTGGGTTCCAAACACATAGTAATTATTGGAATTATGAGATGGCCCTAAGTTTAATTGTTCCTTTGAAATGACTGAAATGTGACAAAATCGTTTTAATTAGATTTGTATGCCATTAGGATTGTAATTTGTTGATATTTTGGGTATGAGACCATATAAGATCATACAGGTGCACGTTACAAATTTAACTGAAATTTCTTCATTTGCACACACCTATGTTTATAGTGTGACTTTTTAGAAAAGTTATCATTCTAGAATGCTGAATTGTTCCCCCGTAGCTCTCCGTATCCAGTTGAATTGATCTGCATATATTCTGCAGATATACTTGACATCTATGCCCTGTAAAAAAAACTTTGGAATTAATTTTAAGCTAAATATAACGTATTTTATTGAAATTTGGAAACGACCCCCTGCAAAAGCATAACAATTTGTTTAAATGATCATTTTTATAAATAAGCGTGATCTCTGTTTAATTGTGCTTAAATCTACACTACGGGAAAGCAAATCGACCTACAATTAACAATTCTAGAGAAGTTTCGGTACCCTTGCCCCCTCGCCATAAATCGTGACATTTTCTTCAGAGGCACCTTTTTAAAAGCCTATATCTCAGCTCTGACCGTGATACAAGATGACAATCATGGTTTTCCTGGTACTAGAAGGGCATATCTTTCATAAAAAAACATACCGAACCTTTACTCGCAGGGGAGTGCAACAAAAATCTTATTTTGACATTTGGCTGCTAGACTATATCTGGCCTGAGCGATTTGGGGTGTACCGCAGCCTGGGGAGGGGCGGAAAGTGCCTCCCCCTTATTTATTTCGCTATCGCTACGGCTATAGAGCTTAAACTTACCACACTATATCAGTGGGTCAAGCTCTACAAGAAAATGCAAAAAAAATCCAAGATGGCCGCCATAATGACATCACTGTGACGTCATTTTCAAAAAGAGCATTTTTGGACCATTGTTTGGTCAGAATTTTCGAATTTTTTACTTTTGCTTTTTCTTCGCAAAAACTGAATGATAAATTAGTAAATATTAATCTGATCTGAAATAAAATAGATTTTACCCACTTTTCCATACAGAAAAGCAACATTTTTGAAGAAATATGACGAAAAAATCACTTTTCTGGTGCCCCACCTGGCCGCCATTTTGAATTTACCCATGATCCTCTGCTCAGGGGGTCATGCACATAGGCTCAAAATGACCCCAATATAATAATCGGAAAAGTCACGAAGTTTCAGCTCCCAATTCTTCGTCGTTCTGGAGATAGGAGCAAAAAGCCAACGAGGGGGGGGGGCGGAAAGTGCCCCCCCCCCCAGGCCAGCTAGGGTTAAGGTGCTCTGTTAACGGTAACGATCCTCAAATAACATTCATATTAAAGTAGTACTTGAAGAAAAAGGCAAATATGTTGACCATGTACTTTTTTATATAAATCATTTTTTTTTTGCATGAATGAGAGAATCTAAGAAATAACATGAATTTCAATGCGAATGTAGGGTTCAGTCGAATATGTGCTCTAATCATGCTATCTTAGAAAAGATTTAACATGATGGAATTTCATTTTATGCATTTTTCGTGCATGTAGTACTGTCTGAAATTAACCACAAACAATGACCACACGGGTAGGGTTCCATTCCTTTCAACACGCGGGACCCGACGGGTGGGGTCCTATTCCTTTCCATATCCGGGAACCCCACGGGTGCCCCAGTTAGTCGCCTCTTACGACAAGCTCTCTGGGAGGCTGAGCCATGACCTGGAGTGTGCACGACGAGACCCCAGGGAAATCCGCGGGCTCCTCCATTTAATTCATCATGGGCTTATGGGATCATCAGCTTTTTCATTAAACGCGACGCTAATTTAATTCCGATCGTGGGGTGACTTATTTAGTACAGTCGAAAAAGGAAGAGTTGAAAGATTTGATTTGGTGTGTCGGGTTACATACAGAATTTCACACTTCTTGAGCGGAGAATCACTTAATCCTATCTGACCTGGGGGGGGGAGCATTTTGGACCAAACTTTCTCCACTATCTCCGCAAAGACAAAAAAAATGAAAGCTGCCCCTCCGTGACTTTTTAGTTTATCATATTGGGGTAATTTTGTGTCTGTTTGCGTAACCCCCGGAGTAGCAGATCATGGGTAAATTCAAGATGGCGGACATGCGGAGTATCAGGAAAGTGATGTTTTCGTCATTTTTCTACTAAATTCCTGCTTTTCTTCGAGGAGAATTGCTCTATTTTATTTTATTTCACATCAGACTATTATCTACTAATTTATCATGCAGTTTTTCCAAAGAAAACACATTTTGCAAAGAAAACACATAAATAAATAATTCGAAAAATCTGCCCCAAAAATCGAAGAAAAAAATGCCTGTTTAAAGATGACGTCACTGTGGCGTCATCAAGGCGGCCATTTTGGATTTTTGTTACATTTTCTGATAGACGTTGATCAAAGGGTATAGTGTGGTAAGTTTTGCAGGCTCCTAGCTTAACGGATAAGAAAAAAATATTTACGAGCAAGGGCGGCCTGGAGAGTTCAAGCCCAGACCAGGTACGGTTAATAGCTGTTTGAAACTGATCTTGAGTTATACAATTGGACGGTGAAAATCAACTATTACTTCATACTTAAACTAACACCATATCAGTACCGGGTATGTAGTCCCATCATCGAAACATGCCAGCTGGTTCTCATCACTAGTTCCTGCATGTTAAAATCAATAAAGCGGGTCCGAGGGTAGAAGGGTTTATAACGAGGTCTGTGTATAAGACTACTAAACTACAGATGGCATGTGACCTTAGTCCCTGTTTTTTCCGTAGTCACGAATATGGTCCGGTAAAAACATGACAACATATCTTTGAAAGTGTTTAAAGCGAGATTTGTCAGCATTTCTGAAGAGTGTGATATCTATATTTGCAGGAGAGACTTCAAACTTTTCTGTCCGTGGTGAAATTGTTTTACTTTGCGAACTATTTGTCATAAAATGACAGGGCGGGTTTCAGATTTGGCTATGCTGAAACGTTCAGATTGGCGCTAAATGTATCCAAGCTGTAGATGATGGAGAGATCTGAAACCAGACAGGAGTCAGACGATCGCGTGATCCAGCGTCTGGCTTTGTTTATCAATATCCGCCAACCCAGACAGCCTGATGAAACCGTCAGTCCAGCTTCGGAGATCTCTTGCCAATTTATTGAGAAAAAAAAATAGGTCACGAATATACATTTTTTTTCTCTAATTCTGTTTTCAAATTACTGGAAATAGGATAACAATAGGTATTTCCATCTGAAATGGAAAAACCTAATAAATTGTATTATTCTTTATTCTTTTTTACCCGATACCCCTTAAGAACAAGTCTATTTTAACGAGGGTCCAGTTCTACAACAACAGTATGATAAACAAAAAATTTAACGGTCATATACAGGATAATGTTACAGGTTCAATAGTACATGTATAGGTTAAATCGGATCTGATGACATTAAAAAAAATAGAGAGAATTGTGTACAGGATCTTTTAAACGATCAAACTGATTTATCATTCTGAAACTTTCACCGTCAACAAGTAGATCAGGTGGAAGCGAGAAAGTTTTATTGCTAGAAGCAAGTTCACGCTGATATTTCCGGAATTCCTTGATAGCACACTGATCTTTCTGCTACATGTACATGTTATTATACAATGGACGTTTCTGTTGAATACTGTATTACGCTAGTATCTTACACTGTCTGCACCATTTACATATTTGATAACTGATTTGTCTCGTGAACCAGAGAGGATCGTTTTATCATTCTGCGATTCCAGGCGTCGTCCCACCATTCCAGGCGACCATTTCTGCGCCCTGAGGACGTTGATATATACTCCCAACCATATTCCAAGTTTGTTGTTAGGATCATCAAAACAACTTTTTGACAGCCATCAACCTGGCGCACCAGTTTGTCGGGAGACGCGATCATCACGATAATAGGACGCCTCTATTTTTTATATGATTTAAACGGTAATCATCTCTATATCGAACGCATTCATGTCGTCTCGCTATTTGAAGAGAATATCATTGGCATAATAAATTCGTGCACCTGCACCTCCACCTCTATCCTTCTACGTATTTACATCTGTTCGGTCCCGACGTTTCAGGATGAAGCCCTTTATTTTCAGATTTCCGTCTCAGCAAACGATTGAGCGAATAAGGGAAATACTATCCAGATCCTCTCTCGATCGTACGTTGTAGCGGAATAAAGTAATAAAAATAAGTAGTAAGTAATAAAGTTAACATTATCTGGCCTGGGCTTTTTGGGACCTACCCAGGACTGGCCACCTCCCTCCCCCCCCCCTACTAATTATTTTTCTTACCCGTTGAGCTAGGAGGATGAAGTTACCGTAATATACCCCTGGGTCAAGCTCTAGCAGAAAATTAACAGAAAATCCAAGATGGCCGTGTTGACGACGTCACAGTGGCGTCATCTTCAAAAACGACATTTTTGGGCGATTTTTCGGTCAGATCTTTCTAATTTTTTATTTATGCAATTTCTCCGCAAAAGTGAATGATAAATTAGTAAATATTAATGTGATGTGAAATAAAATAGTTTTTGCCCACTTTTCATCGCAGAAAAGCAACAATTTTGAAGAAAAATGACGAAAACATCACTTTCCTGATACCCTATGTGGCCACCATCTTGAATTTACCCATGATCCTCTCCTCAGGGGGCTATGCAAATAGGTTCAAAATGACTCCAATATGATAAGCTATAAAGTCACGGAGTGTCAGCTCTCAATTTTTCGTCGTTCAGGAGATAGCGCAGAAACTTTGATACGGGGGGGGGGGCATTTTGACCCCTCCCCCCAAGGTCTAGTAGGGTTAACAGATTGTTATCCACGCTGTTTTTAATTGTTTATTATCGTTTACGATACGCTGTTCGTAGTGTCTGAAACAGACTCATAACTTTGTAGTTATATCGGTGTTATGAATCGAATGTACAATTATGTTTGTGCTTTTGTATATTTAAGAAATAATGTTTTCATAAGCGTGCTAAATCGTTATTTACGCACGGTTAGTGCGGGAAAGTTTATATTTTAGGCCAAGGGCGAAGTCCGCGCCTTAAAATTTATAAACTTTCCCACACTAACCGTGCGTAAAATAACGATTTTGCATGCCTATGAAAACATTATTTCCATTCTATTGCACGACTCAAATTGATTATCAACAAAGATTACAATGCAAGGTTGAAAACATATTTAAATTTTTACAACCTTTCTCCCCTTTTTAAAAAAAACTCGTCCACTGATGTTGGGACGATGCTCCCGTCTCGGCATCGTCCCAATGTCAGTGGACGAGTTTACGTTGTCTCTCAATTGGGGAGTGATTTTGTCAGCTGTTGGGAAATTACTTGGATATGTGACTATTTGTGTCGCTTTGTTGATCAATGGAAACAACAGTTAAACTTGAGAAGGAAATTTCATCTTGTAATGTATTTGTTTGTTTTATTCGATTGTTACAAAGCATGAAAGCAGACGTCACTTGTGAAATGGAATCTCCTAATAAACACATGCACTTGACACATGTACATTTCACATAACCGTGGTAAATCTTGTAATTATTGCACTGGTTAACTCGATGTTATTGACACAAGTGTTATAGAATGTATTATTAAGAAACACTCTACAGACAACGGGAAACGTGCTGGAGACGATGTACTCTTATGACGATTGTGCGGTGTGTGCGTGTTTAGGACTTAACGTTGCTTTCGAAAGTGTATAAGTTTTTCACGACAATGCTCATTTGTACGAAGTAATCTTAATGGAATAAAGGGTTCATAAAAAAGCGAACAGTCAAAATAATGAGTAAAGATCAAAATAATGTCTGATGACGTTCCTACACATTTTTTTAAAATTTTGATTGATCTGATTTCAATGTTACCCCACATGGAAGCCATTCCGAATTCATCCATGATGTGCTCAAAGATGACCCCAAGCGTATCGTGGTCACATTTGAACATATTTGCCTACCCCACAAGCAGAGGATCCTGGGTGATTTCGGAATGGCTCCCGTTTGGGTTATCATTGAAGTGATGTTTTCGTCATTTTTATTCCTCATCTATTGGCCTGGTAGGGTTAAATAATTGAATTTTTCAATTGGCAGGTCAATAATCTTGCCCTGAACATGGAAGTTTTATTCATTGTAAAGTCTGTGTGTATTTGATTAAAATTACTGGCATTTGTATTCGTTTGAAAAAAATTATTGACAAAGAAATATTAGAAAATAAAGACGTTGGCATTATCCCCGAATAATGTGGCTTGAGAAAATTTGAGAACTGTGCGGATTTATTTCTTTTCAATTCAAGAATCAGCGAATCCCATGTATGTCTGGGATTTCGTACCAATTAGGTTAGCAGTTAGAAACTCCAATAAGTGAATCAACTGAATGTTTTTAGTTCATTTGTACGGATCTTTTTTATGTTTTGTTTTTGTTAAGTAAATTAACAACATGGGATGAGCTTTTGTCCGCCAGAACTTTTGATTCCTCGTTCCGTCCAGTTTGATGAGGTAGTCCGCATTTTTTTTTTTTTTTACTCAGCGGAAGTCAGTTATATACGATGGATAAGAGCATTATGTGAACATTAAGATATTCATGAAAAAGGACGACCATTTTCCAAATAATTACGTAAAGTACTTTATGAAAGGTACCCAAGAAAACGTTGACAAGGGTGATCGCTTACTGGTCGGGTATCGCCAAATTTTCAGAGAACAGACCACTCTTTTGAAATCGATCTTCACTCAAATAATATGCTGCCCGAGGTTATATTCGTGCGTGAAAAGAATGATACCGATTGGGTCCTTTGTTTCCTGTCAATGTTTTTTTTAATAGCGGGTTTGACAGGAAATTAAAATCACCCAAAATTGTTATCGTCTGACTATAGGGGCGCTAATCGGTGTAGTTTTCCACAATCTGAGACATTTTATTCTGTCGTCATATGACGATTTCCCCCATCATGTCCCCAATCATCTCCGGTTGCGGGGGAGGGGGGTGTGCATACAACTGAAAAGTTCACAATTATATGTACATGCAGCGACAATTGATGAAAGTTAAGCGTTATTGGATAATCTACAAACACACAGCCTCTCGTAGTATTTACTCAATTGTATAGCAAGCGTCATATCAGGCTTTCAATATTCAGTCGACGTAAAACAAAAGTATTTCCGAGCCAGTAATCGAAATACCTATTTCGTATGACAGTCAGCTTCAATTCCAAATGGGTATGAAAAAACCCCGAAAAACCCCCCAATATGGTTACCAGCAAGAGAGAAGCGGTCAACCGTTTTCAATGAGTTCAGAAAGACATGATGATGTTCTACGCATACAATCCTAAGCACTAATAATTATTCTGCGAGTATTTATCCCAGTCACACATTGATTGCGTGTTCAATCTCCGGATGATTTAATCACGAGAAATTGCACGAAATGACCTGACCGATTTGAGAATTATGCTTGAACAGCTTGCCTCGATGATCTGATTTAATCTGAAAACTGACTACATGTGTATGTAAAGAAGGAAATTATTAAAACTTGATCAGGTTCATTACACAGGCCTTCAAGTGCCAAAATCTCAATATGTCCCACTCTCTAAAACTGTGAGAGCTTTCTTTCAGATATGGTTGAAACCCATTGCTGTGCTTTGAAATTCTTCCCATAGAAATTACACGTTTAATTTTTTAGTTCATTTCTGCCTAGATTAGATCTCCATCAATGAAATTAATATTGATTCTCATAGATTTCGCTCGCGCGAAATTCGATTAACATCAGCAGGTGCAGCAATGCTACCGCTTGAGAAATACGCCTTGATAAAACCCTTATTGAACAATCCATATTGCTCACAAAAATATAAAAAAATCTTCTTTGTATATAACATTATCGGAAAAAATGAATTCATATGACTGTGTCTTTTTCTTCGAAAATGTTTTACCATCTTTGAATGAAGGACCGATTGTATTGACCAAGACGATAAAATCGAGAAAAAAATATTAATATAATGTTTTGTTTTAAATTTAATTAATTGATGTGCTGCGCCCATACTTCTGGTGAGTTGTATGTAAGGGGCGATGTTCTACACATAGAACCTATAACCCCAATCGTAAAATTCTCACAACTCAGTACAATGGCGGGGTAGACTGTTATTTTGGCTGTCCTGTTCCTGTGTGCCACTGTGATTTTCGAGGATCAGCGCAAACGTGAAATTTGTTTATTCGATCGTCTTTCTACTTTTACTTACAACTGGTCACGAGGATTAATATTTCTAAATGCTAGGTATAGCTTCAGAATGGAATACAGCTCTGACAGTATTTGAGTTTGAAATTACCCCTTCCACTTCCATACACGGAATATCACGATAGTAGGATATATTGTACGAATTTATTATCCCACAAGGCTTGTTATATCTATTCTAGCATACATACAGAAAAAATAAAACTTGAGGTCTTTCGTTCAGAACCAAAGATACAACAGACAAATTCAGCAGATTATTTCGGTTACGACACTGCCCACATTTCTGCCTCTGCACCAGGAGAAACGCGCCACAACACAAGGAACATCCATCCATTTCGATCTGGTTTCTTTCGGTAACCGATATTGTTTTTGGAACAATTGACACCTTTTGGTAAATTAAATTATATGTAGCAAACTTCGGTGAAAATGATGTACCATGACTTTATTCTAATAAATCTTGAGATATAGTTAGCGGAAGTTTCGAAGCGAGAGTGTGTTTTACAATCGCACGCGAGTTGTTTTTATATACCCTGAGTAGCATGACATCTCTCGGGGTGTATGTGTTTATATATACCCGGTCTTTTTAACCAATCACAATCTCGATATTGAATACAGATTTGTTCATGGGATAATAATTATGCCTATCATTGTTCTGCTTATGGACGATATCTGCCTAAAATGACACATCAAATCTAATCCAGTCTTCTCTCTTTCAAGAAATCAAACTTCGCAGAATATCATGCCCTATATCTATTTGGTTTGCAGAGTCATATTTTCATTACAGTAGAATATTCTTCTGGTCAATGCATTTAACCCTCTCTGGCCTGGGCGATTTGGGGTGTATCGCAGCCTGAGGGGGGTGGGGGCGGAAAGTGCCCCCCCCCCCAATATATTTTCTCTACCACTAAGGCTAGAGCGCTGAAACTCACCACACAGTATCTTTGGTTCAAGCTCTACCGGAAAATGTAAAAAAAATCCAAGATGGCCGCCATGATGACGTCACAGTGACGTCATCCTCTCGGAAGCCATTTTTCGGCCTTTTTGGGATCGATTTTTCGAAATTTTCATTTTTCCGATTTTTCTCTCGAAAAAATCAAATAAAATATAGAATGATTAGTTTTGCATAAATAAAATACTTTCAAGGCCTTTTATGCAAGGAAAATGGGGAAAAATGGAGCGAAAAGATTGAAAAACACGACTTTCGCGGATACCACATGGCCGCCATTTTGAATCTACCCATGATCCTTCGCCCGGGGGTTTATGAAAATAGGCTCAGAAATGACCCCAATAAGGTAAGCTTTAAAGTCGCCAAGTTTTAGCCTCCTCGGTTTTGTCGTTTCGGAGCAGCAGAGAAAAGTTCAAAAGCCAAGTAGGGTTAATTAATCTGTCGCTTGAGGCAGTTTGCGTCAAATGGTGCAGATCTGTTTGTATTGGGTTTATGTGTTCGATAATTTGGCGTGTTTTACGTTTGTTTATATCATTATCGGTTACCTCCGCTGTACAATAACAGTTTTCAAGTTTTTTGGTACTTTTATGTATACTATGATTGTCTTTTTGAATTTGGTGCTAATACTGTTATATGGAATATGGAATAGGTCTTTGGATTATGGACGCGTATATTCTATAATGGACGAGGGCTGAATTATGAATGACGGACCAGACCCTTGTAATTCAAGAAACCTGCCCTTGAACAGCGTGACCCAACTTGGGCCCATTGGGATAAAGCCAATGTCATGAACGCATTTCCTTGAAACTCATAATTCACATTGGCAACATCATTCAATTGACAAATCAACTCAATGTTACACTGATTCTATCAATACAAGATCATCGTTCAATTTTATCTCATTGTCCATGTTCACCTCTGACGAAAGCATTTCCAGAACTTCTGCTTGAAAACCATTGTTTGCTTTGACTGTATGAGTGTAATCTCCAAAAGTCCGAGTGGAAGAGCGCCAGTATGCCTTATCTACTTGTATGCATCCGGTGACTTTAATTTGGTTGATAATGCCCATTTCAAGATCACAGGGTGCCCTCTGATCTGCTTCTTGTCTGTCGCCTTAGCAGCTTTCATCTGTTTTTCCCAGACCACCCTTTGGGAAGAGTTCTCATCTAACTCTTTCTTACACTGTTCGTCTATTCTCAAAGAAACTCCTCAAAAATCGTTATGGACATATACTGGATACACCTGTCCTTGTCCTTGTTTCGAAACGTTCAAGCTTGTGTGACATGGATTTGATTTGCATTTTCTATTATTTAGTTTTCCTCATTAATTTATGGGAATTAAAAAAAAACGTTAGTGATGCTTCATGATTGATACACGTATAATAGTTTATTCGACATGGTGATGTCCGTGGCCTTAAGAGCACATGTATTATAACAAATATATCACAAATCACCAAGAATACATAATAATAATCCAATACAGCACAGATTATCAGAGCCATTGGTCCGAAATTAAATCAGCACCTCCTCTTAGCCTTTGGAAAATGTTGCGCATTTATGTATATTGTTCTTCTGTTCAACGCATTTTCGTTGAAGGGATCAAGTGATTCCGAACCCTGAACCAATAACGATGCTGCCTGACTGTTGAATTGTGCTACTGTAGGGTTGGTATCAGCTCCATCTTTATTGCTTTGAAGGTCAAAATACAACTCAATAGGGTCCTGATTGAATGTCTTAATCAGGACATATGTAGCCCCAGTTTGAAGTATTGTGTTCATTCGGTGATTGAAAGCGTTGAAATTTCCAGTCCATCTAATGCAGAAAACAACTGTTTGTTTTTATTACATGAGTGTAATCTCCAAGAGTCCGAGTCCTGGGTAGTTGAAGAGCGCCAGTATGCCCCATCAACTCGTATGCACCAGTTAACTTCAATTTCAATGATAATGACCTTTTCACGATCACAGGGTTCCGCTGATCTGCCTCTTGTCTGTCGCGTTAGCAGCTTTGATCTGTTGTTCCCAGAACACCCTTTGGGAAGAGTTCTCATCGAATAATTTCTTACACTCCTCGTCTATTCCTCAAGAAGCTCCCCGAAAATGGTTACTGACCTCTGCTGGATACACCTGTCCTTGTTTCTGGATTGGCTCTGTCTTTTGCATCGAAACGGTCAAGCTTGTGTGACATGGATTTGATTTGCACTTTTCTGTTGTTAAGTTTTCTCCATAAATCCATGTAACTCTTTCTCTAGAGAGCTTCGATCTGGCTACTGCGATACCTGCAATAACATCCACATCGGTTTTCCCGCAAGTAATGAGCAATTATTTGTCGTTCCGGAGATAACGCAGAAAGTTTGGTAGGGGGCATAATTGTCCCCCCTCCCCCACCGAAAGGCGTGGTAGGTTTAAGAATACTGATTAGCGATACGGATTGGATATTTTTGGAACACCATAATTGAAAACTGCTGACCGCTTCTCTCTTGCACGAAACTAGCCTAGTTTTATCTGTACTATTATTGATTCTTTTGATTTGGTGCTAATACAATTATATGAATTAGGTCTTTGGAATATGGACGCGGAAATTCTTAAATGGACGACGGCTGAATATTGAATGATGGACGAGACGTTTGTATTGTATTCAGAACCGATAGGGGAAATTTACACAAAACGCAAGCACGCTATACGAAAGTGCGCACATGCTCAAATATATCAAATCGTATTCCCTGTGTTAGTATTCGTCGTTTCAAACGTCGCTTCAAACTATATTTCAGTCATATCATAATGTTTGGGTCCTATTCAATTTCATATCCGGAAACCCCATGGATAGGGTCCTATTCCTTTTAGGGGTCATTTTCCTTTCCATAGCTGGTAACCCCACGGGTCCCCCAGTTATTCGATTCTTAACACAAGTTGTCTGAGGAGCTGAGGCATATTCTTACCATGATCTGGGGTGAGCACAACAACATCCTATGTGAACCTGGGGCGTCCCATGGGGCCGCTGTCGAAATCAGGCAAATATTGTGGGGTTACATGACACCAATCGAAATATGTGTGAATTCTAATATCTAAGTTGCCTCTGATCCTCTGACAAAACATGTTAACAGGATTAAGAAAATAGAGTCAAAGGCATCACGATTCTTTGGATGGCCATGCTAGTTCATCAATATGTTTCAAAGAAGAACATAATGGTATATACCAGCAAAGATCCCTCGGCCGCAATATGCAACATTTTCTGGTGCCACATTATGTCGTAGTGTAAGGTAAACGTTTGCCCACATTCAAAGGATATATAAACCATGTTAACGATCGGATGTCAACTTTTTACGTCTTTTGGCTGATATGTTTTTCATAGCCGGATGTCGGTGACATTGCTGAGAGTTAAGACGCGGGTTACCAAGCTTTACCAGGCAGTCCACTTCGTATATACAACGTAGGGTCAGTTGGAGACGGTGGGGGGATGGGGGGGGGGACTAAGGTTTAATTACCCGACTAATTGACGTAAAGACCACCATTATCTTGGTGTCAGTGCGTCTCGGGCTAAATTTGCAGCTTCCACTTTCGAATAACCTCTGTGGTGAAACTCATTCACTGTGGCCTTCAACTTCTTCAACTGTTTGAAGAGAATCCGCCATAGCAGGTACATGTATGTCGTCTCCTTGTATGAAGTCCGGTTTGGACAATAACGGTTTGGTGACCGAGACTATCCCGAGCATAGTGGGATGAGGTCCGCTGTATGGAAGCGGACTTGACAGTGGCCTCTTAATCGCGAGCTTTGCGCTCTGTCGACTGGATTGATGACCGACACGAAGTATTGAAATTTCAAGGCAATATTTCTGGACGACTTCTCCTGAGGAAAGAGAGATTCTGCGTCAAATATATCAGACAGATAGGATCCTTTGGGAAGCAATTCAGCGATATTTGCGTTATCCTTGGCCGCACCCATCAGATTATCCAGTACCACCAAGCTGGTCTGCTCGTGGTTAAAGTAATACGTTTGATCGATAGACGTAGGTCACATTATTTAACCGCATTATCTCACATGAAGTCTTTTCGCACCCCACCGGGATGTTGACCCTATAGAAATGATCTGCTCCACTTGGTGGACCCAGAGGTGATTGGACCTTATATTATCGCTCACCTATTTATCACTGGCTCACTCACTTACCCACTTATACTTCACTCACTCACTCACTGGTACCTCACACACTCACTCATACCTGACTCGCTCACTCACTCATTCACACATCTCTCATTCACTCGGTCATGGCTAACTCACTCACCTCCTCGTTTTCACTGAATTTGTACCCACTACCCACAGACGGACCCTGCAGGGGAGGTAACTCTACCAGAGTAGGCAAACCCATCATGCCCATTGTAGCGATATGCAAGAGGTGAGAAAAATTGACATCTGGCGACCAAAAAGCAATCATTTGACTCCACGGCAAAGCTTCCCACGGCACCTCACATTCAGATCCGAGAATAAGGTGTCTCTGTCTCAGACCCGGGTAGAAAGTGCCACTTTCGGTTGCGCATGCACAGCCCATCCATCAGAGCACGACCGCGACAGTCCAGGCTCGTCGGTTCTCAAATTCGAGTGATTGCATCAACAAGTTTCAGTAGAACCATGCCCACCCCCAATGGGAGTTTACGTTTCAGCCCTGCGAGGTGTCGTCTGGTCGACTCTGCTACCGGTGACGTCACAAATGCTGCAATTTCACCCAATAGTCTACCCGAGAGTCCCTCCAGGATCCACCCCGCAACGCCTACCCTATGGACTAATGTATAGTGGTATATAGACATGCGCAGCGGTAAATACAACCTCCAAACAGGGATATTTCTCCTTCTGCCATTCGATCGACCCTGCCCTCGTCCACTTATACAATGAGAAAAAACACCCTGGCATTCTGCGCACAGTGGGACTTCACCAAGCCGTGTAATCTTTGTCGGGGAGTAAAAGTACAAGATTATGGGGAAAGTTCTGTATCGCCACAACTTGAATTAACCAGAATTAATCAACTACAGCGCAGTTGGGGGATTCGACAGACAAAAGAAAAACAAGCAATCTGTGACTATCGGTAATTAAATAACTGTTCGTCTCTTTACAACAACAACACTACATCAAAGCAAATGGTCGTTTGTTTGAAAACATATCAGTGAAGATTGTGTTTCGGAATCAATTGTTGCTCACGCACATTCACATCTGTAAAATTAAATCTGATGAAGACCGTTTGGCTGGTAAGATTTAGGTTTTATGAAATAATATTTTGGTGCAGGGTTATATGTAAAGTGAATGAGGGCGGGGTCGATCGCCTGGCAGAAGGAGAGATAACCCTGCTTGGGGGTTGTTGTAAATGTGTTTTTTTTTCAATTACTGAGGCCGAGTACGCATGCGCACATCACCTGCTAACCGCTCAATCTTTGTCTACACGCCAAAAGCTTCAAGTCGACGCTCTTCGTGTTACAGTTCGACACAGGATACCATGCCATAACACAATGCTATTCTATGGATAACACCTTCTTTATTGCTGTGGAGCTGACGTTTCGTTGGAGATACTTCCAACTTTTTCAAAGCCAATGAAAAAGTTGGAAGTATCTCCAACGAAACGTCAGCTCCACAGCAATAAAGATGTTGTTATCCATAGAATAGCATTGTGTTATATACGCCAACTTCTAAAAGCCTATTAAAGAAATTACCATGCCATAGCTAATAGTTGTGCGAGTTCAAATTTAATTTACTTCTCCATGCATGGTTACCATTTTGGTTAGCGCCTCCAGCAAAATGTTGATGTACTAAGCGCAAAACCGTGTTACAAAAGTGACAGATTGATTCAGCATTCATCAATACATATAGAACGATATTTTGAATGAGTTTGTTGGTGGGATAGTGTGGAAACTTATATAAGTAGTATTATCATGGCTGCAATTTTGATGTGCTAAGCGCAAAACCGTGTTACAACAGTGACAGATCGATTCAGCATTCATCAAAAACTCAAAAACAATATTTTGGGGGAGTTTGTTGGTGGGATAGTCTGCAAACTTATATAAGTAGTATTATCATGGCGGCAATTTTGAAAAAAACGCCCTCTAGCGGCAGTTCCCATCATATCTCGAGGAATTTAGGAGCTTATTTTAGAGATAAGGTCTCAAACTAATCAAATTCACATTCAAGCTTAGTTCTGCGAATAGTATTAGCGGAGGTACAGAACCGTGACACCACAACTATAACCTACGTTTTTCGCGGTATTTTTAAACAACATCACAACATCATGATGATGCTATATATCTTGAATACCTTATTCTCTTATATACTGTAGTCAAGAAGCACGATTCATGCTACGAAATAAATACTGGAGACGATATACTCTACCAGACGGCCCGTAGCACCGGCTCGAGCGGTATAACTTAAACATATCCAAGAAAGATGATGTGATAGCCCTATCAAGATATCTGATGGACAGTGATGAACTATGTTATAGATAGATAGATATTTATTCACCAATAATTATATACTAATAATACAAAGTCATAATTTCAGAAAACTTTGGCGGGAATAAAACCACTGGGGGCTTGTTGTATCCCGAAAAATATACAAAAACACGATGGTACAGATACGGTAGGTGAAAGCTTTTAACACATACAATTATAGAAAAAGAGAACAGGGCAAGTTAATGCACATAGGACGTGATACTATAAGGAGAAAAACAGGCTACATTTCCATGAGATAAGACTTGAGCTTAGATTTAAATAGCGAGGATGAGAATATAGATCTGAGCGGAGGGGGAAGTTTGTTCCATTCCCGTGGTCCTGCTACTCTCAAGGTATAGAAAGAAAAAAATGACTTATAGAAGGGTCTGTAAAGGTTAATTTGCTGGTTCCTTGTTTGATATCGATGTACTGCATGAAATCTTGTAAAATAATTTTTAAGGCGTTTCGGTATAATTTCAGGGTGATACATAAAAGTATGTACAAAACTTAGGGAAACATATATGTTAAGTTTTGTTAGAGGCAGGATTTTTAATTTCGAAAAGAGAGGTTGCGTATGGTCACGTTTATTGGATGAAGTGAGAACTCTTATTACGCGTTTCTGTAGTACAATTAACGGGTTAAGATGAGTAAGGTAAGTATTGCCCCAAAGAATGTTACAATAAGACAGATAGGGATATATCATTGAATAATACAGAATATAAAGTGTTTTCTTGTTAACAGAGTTTTTTATATGATTAATAACTTCTGTATTTCTTGAGATTTTTTTGCAGATATAATCTATATGAGTTGTCCAACTTAGTTTATTATTCAAGATGATGCCAGGGAATTTAAAGTTACTAACCTCTTCAATTTCCTGGCCAGCTATTTCTAGTTTTGGGACGTTTCTCAAGCGTTGTATTTTACTTGGGCTAACTATGATATATTTAGTTTTTTTGACATTTAAAGATAAGCGATTTGCACAAAACCACGTATGAAGTTTATGCAGTTCGTCGGACATAATCCGGGTAGCATCAGACAAGTCTTTAGAAGAGCAAACTACATTCGTGTCATCAGCAAAAAGGATCAGTTTGAGATAATCTGTTACGTTATTAATATCATTTATATATAACAAAAATCGTTAGATTTAAAAAAAAGTCACACTCGAGAAAAATATTCGCAGTATGCAATTTCTTATACAGAACACAAATATGTGGAGCCCGGAGCCGACTGCTCACTTCGTTAAAATTCTTCATAATACTCAGGGAGCTACATATATTCAAGATTTACTTCCTCTCTGCATTTTATTTTTCCTCATAAATGAAAATACTATTTATTATCATACAGGCGATATTCAGTTATCTTGACTCGATATATAGGTGTGAACACGTACGTCGTAGGGACGAATTAGCAGGTGCAGCAAAGCTACCTCTTGAAAAAGTCGGTTAAATTGCTAAGATATAATTGATTAATAAAATATCTCACCGAACAATGTATGTTGCTACTTGAACATTAACATCAATGACTGATCAGAAAAGATAGTGTTTTGCAATTTAATACATAAAAGCTGGGACACAATTATATTTTTTACCCCATAATGCGCATAAAATCTGCAGGGAAAACGTCGATCGATTTTGAAAAAAGTAATATATATATAAATAAAAGATCCTATAAATCATAATATCTGTACTACAAACCGAGTACTTTTCAAAGCTGAGAAAAATGGAGAGGTTGACTTTCTGCTTGGTTGTCCTGTTTCTGTGGATGGCTGTGATCTTCGAGGGAAAGCGCAATTGTGAGACATTTTATCAATCATCATTATGCTTTTACTTACGACTGGCTCAGGAAATTAATGTTTTTGATTAGTAGATATAGATATCGAAAGGACAGCGTCTGTGATCCGATTTGAGTTTAAATTTATCGCGTGCCATGCAAGGTATATCACGATAGAGCCGGTTATATATAGGTCTATTGCCATTTAGGCGATTTCGATGTATTTTCATTTTAATCTAATCCTTTCATAATCTTCAATTTATTTTAAGAGTATTTACCGGCATTCGCCAGTCCTAGTGCTTCAAAAATCAAGCTTGTCAGTATATCATAAACAAAATCAGTCCTAGTGCTTCAAAAATCAAGCTTGTCAGTATATCATAAACAAAACCAGTCCTAGTGCTTCCAAGAAATCAAACTTCCCAATATGTAATGTCCAAAACTCACATTTGGTTGAGGTATCATATTTTCCTTGCAGGTGAAATATCTTCCGAAGAACTCCTGAGAAATGTTAAACATAGGCCGAACTTGCAAATGTTGTAAATGACCGTCACCTTCATTCCGAGGCTGCAATTTCATCATGTAAACTAAATGAAACATTAGATTTGAAGATTCAGTGTAAAGCAAACATCTAACGTCTTACACCAATGATTCATTCTGTGAATCAGCATAGCATGTTCCTTTTTGTCCTGGGGCCCTGTCCGATGTAGTTGAAGCTACTGGAACATAACATATCAAAAATATAATGAAGTTTAAACAAGAAAACTCAGTTGACAGTTATTAACTTAATTGACCGTCAGCATCTAGATGTTACGATAAGAGATCTAAAACATGAAGTGTTTCATACCGGAGTAGAGCCAAGTTTTATACCTTAAAAGCCTACAGTCTAACCCGACAAAAAGCAGCGTGGATGGACGTTGGAGGTTGATCTTTCGGCTGTTTTGTTGGGGGGTACGATTTGCGACGTTAAACCTTAATTCGCTCTCTCTCTCTCTCTCTTGTCGGAGGGTCACAAGATATAAGCATACGGCCTTGACATTTGGATCTATGATGACCCGTAAACCCTGCGTGAGCTTGACCTCCGACATCAGGGAACAACGAGACAGTGCAATGAAAGAGTACCAACGATATTTTGAAAATGAGGTGAGAGGTCAATTTTAAGGTCATTGTAACTGGTTATCAACAAGAATTGGATAGGTACCATTTATAAAATCACGATTACGATCATTTTTGCTGATTTACGCCTTGAATTTTACATGTGCAGAAATCGGCCAGAAATTGTCGAGTTATCATCCGATCGCCATAAACTATACAGCGCATGAATCACCTGCAGTCTGGCTATTGCGCAACAGTTAGTTGTTCAAAAATATTTGCGTAAGTTTGGAAGAAATGAAGAAAATAAACTTCCGTTTTGGGTGCAGCTGAAGTTTTCACTCCATTCCCTTGCAGCGAAAATGATACGAGGGTTATATCGACTTATATACCATTCCAAATCGCTAATTAACCTGGTTTCCTCAACTGTTTTCACTGCGTGTACCTGTTACCAAGTACTTAGCCTGTTTCATCAGCGTTTTTGAAAGGGGCATAAAAAACATTTTCGCTGATTCCCGACTTGAATTTTACATGTGCAGAAATCGGTCATAAATTGTCTAGTTATAATAACCCGATCGCCATAAAATATAAACCATATGAATCACCTGTAGTCTGGCTATTGCGCAACAGTTAGTTGTGAAAAAATATTTACTTTATTTTGGAAAAAATGAAGAAAATATACTGGATTCGTTTTGGGTGCAGCTGAATTTTTCACTCAATTCCCTAGCACCGAAAACGGTACAAACGTTATATCGGCGTATGGACCAGTCCAAATCGCTAATTAACCTCGTTTTCTCATCTGTATCCATCGCGTAACTACTACCAAGTATTTACCCTGTTTCATCAGCGTTTTTGCTTCCGGGAAAGGGGCATAAATACATTTTCGCTGATTTTCGACTTGAGTTTTACATGTGCAGAAATCGGTCCCAAATTGTCGAATAAAATATACAGCATATGAATCACCTGTAGTCTGGCAGTTAGTTAAAAAATATTGGCTTTAGTTTGGAAGAAATGAAAAAAGTAAATTTGTTCCGTTTTGTGGGCAGCTGAATCTTTCAATGAGGGGGAAGTTTTTTTTCTTTACAAAGCAAAAATACGACATATTGAACTAAAATATTTTGTTTCAATGTCTCGGTAGATATTGTGACATTGAAAATTCTGGATTTGTCTATATTCAAGGAGTACGATTTTAGCTAATAAAACAAAGTCCATACCGCGTATGATTTCAGCTATCTTAACCCTATATGGCCTGGGCTTTTTGGGACCTGTCCAGGCCTAGTGGGGGCCGAAATGGCCCCCCTAATTATTTTTCTTACCTCTTGAGCTAGGGAGCTGAAACTTATTACACTATACCTTTGGGTCAAGCTTTACCAGAAAATGTAAAAAAAATCCAAGATGGCCGCTTTGATGACGTCACAGTGACGTCATTTTCAAAAATGGCATTTTTTGATCGATTTTTTGGTCGGATTTTCCGAATTTTCTATTTTTGCAATTTCTCCACAAAAAGGACATGAAAACTTAGCAAATATTAATGTGACATGAAATAAAATGTTTTTTGCTCACTTTTCATCGCGGAAAAGCAGAGATTTTGAAGAAATATGACAAAAACATCACTTTTCTGGTACCCCATGTGGCCGCCATCTTGAATTTACCCATGATCCTCTGCTCAGGGGGTTATGCAAATAGGCTCAAAATGACCCCAATAAAATAAACTATACAGTCACGGAGTTTCAGCTCTCCATTTTTTGCCGTTCCGGAGATAGTGCAGAAAGTCCATACCAATGTGTACGCAAAACACGTAAACGAAGAGGAAACCCCAATTCACGTTGTTTCAATGTCACGTTTGACTGTAAGACTTTACGGTAAGAATCTCGAGATATACTTGCTCTTTGACGCAACCCATTTTTCTCAAGAGTTGAAATAAATTTTCTATTATAGTATCGTCTGTAATGTCATCATTTCATCGTATTGTACACTAATGCCATCACATTGTGCTTTCTTTTTACCGAGCCAGCTCATTGCATCATGTCATTATGCCATCCTTGCGTGTTACATGTATATTACGCTATCGCACAATTCGATATGAATATATATGTAATTATGTATTTGACAGTTATTAACACTACCAGGTCTGGGGTGGCGCCCCCCCCCACCAAACTTTCTGCCCTGAATGACAGAAAATGAAGAGCTGAAACTCCTTGACTTTATAGTTTATCATATTGAGGTAATTTTAAGCCTATTCGCATAAAACTCCCGAGCCGAGAATCATGGGTAAATTCAAAATGGCGGCCACGTGGGATACCAGAAAAGTGATGTTTTAGTTATTTTTCTTCACAATTTCCGCTTTTCGGCAATGAAAATTGGCCAAAAACTATTTTATTTCACATCACAATAATATTTACTAATGTATCATGCAGTTTTTGCGGAGAAATTGCATAAATAAAAAAATCGGAAAATCGGACCGGAAAATCGACCAAAAAAATTACGTTTTTCAAAATGACGTCACTGTGACGTGATCAAAGCGGCCATCTTGGATTTTTTTTACAATTTCTGGTAGAGCTTGACCCAAGGGCATAGTGTGGTAAGTTTCAGTCCGCTAGCAAAACGGGTAAGAACAATAATTAGGGAGTGGGGCATTTCGCCCCCCCCCCCCAGGTCAGGATACGTCCCAAAAGCCAAGGCCAGATAGGGTTAACTTAATTGACCTTCAATATACACTTGACAGTCAATTGGTCACCATTATATGTAAGTTATGAAAGTAAATAGCCATTCGGTTGTGCTGGCGTGCGTACAGATGATATGCTACTGTCACGCCAGGGAGGAACACGTTACTGTCTCAATCATGTATTATTTAATCAAAGGTATGCATCCATTTTACACTTTTGAATAGCGAGTTTCAATCTAACTTTCGATAGAGTTCGGCCTCGGATACCTAATATTAGACATATTTATTTATTATACTGGCACGGCCCATGAAACGTTCATATGTAAGCAACTTTATATTTCTATTATATAAAATAAACTATATACTATATTAAATCGTATCAGAATCTTGTCTTCCAGATACGGTAGTTATCGTAATCTAAATATTTTGATATTCTATTGTTATGAGAGCTTCCGTTCTTTTTTTCGTCTCTCATTGCGCTACTTTATCTGTGCGACCCTGCTGAATATATATATAAAACACAGACAAGTCATCATCAAAGCTTTGCGTAAAAGAGGGTGTTCTTCAACATGAATTCTCGCAGTGTTACTTTCCTTTGGAATGGATCCTTCGACCAATATGGAGGATCGTGTTGACAAGCTCACGTTTGCTAATGTCCTGCTCGTCTGAGAAAAACATACGACTAACTGTTCTTTCCTTTGGCAACTTCGTTGCCCACTGTAGCAATATTAGCAGACAAAACATGTTTGCAATTCCATTCTTAGCTATCCTTCTTAGTTAGAGAGGACAACTATTGACTTAAGGTGTATAAATCTGTACATGACCCAACAGCACGGTATATACAACATTTGTTTTTAGTTAAAAGACCGTTCTCACAATTTCAGGGTAGTTAAACCGTTCGCGTTCAACGAGCAAGGACTAAATTCATTTCCATACATGGCAGCCAAACTGCAAGAGCGCCATCTTTATCTGCTTTCAAAATTGAGGCTAAAGAAGTTGTGGATTTCATTTCCACTTTTTACAAGGAATACTGTGACACACTGTGTTTGGTTATTATTAATAATAATTTTCCTTAAACTCAACATTATAATTCGATATTAATTATCGTTAATTTAATTTAATAATTAGTAATAAATGTTAATTTAGTAATTTTATGTTAGCAATGCGCCTACTTTAATCAATATCTTTCTAATGAATTTACTTTGGAATCTGATTTATCCTAATTGAATATTAATAACTAAGGACTGTCCTTTAATTAATTTCTACCGCAATATTTCACGGCTTCAAATATTTTGTGTTTTTGCAATATTATTCCGTAGCAATTTGATTATGAATCCTTTTAATTCATGGTCAATTCAACACCATCCGGCTTATATTGTTTTATGTACATGCAGTTGTTGCAAGCAGTCATTTCTCATTCCTCGTACGGTTCAATGTGGCTACAATTATCTAAATATTCGGCCTAGTTTAAGCTATGCCTTGTGCTATTTATTCAAGTTATGCATATGTTCTTCCTGGTTTTCAAGTTGTGCACTCAATTCTGTAATACATTATCTATGCACACCTACGCCTGCTCACGAGGAGCTATTGTTTTATCGATTTGTACCAAACCGACTATAAACCAATTATTTAATTATTTCATCTTATCATTACTTTATTATCAACGCTGTACTTCTACAATTACACATGATATTAATATTTCGTTTCGGTTTGTTGGAGGATTTCTTGGAAAGAAATCCCTTTTCCCTGTTCAGTCCCTGTGGCATTGGTATTGTTTTCGCTTCAATGAGAAGTATAAATTGACAGAGCGATGAAGTGCATCTGAAATTAGTATATCTCTTTTCAGTAGTAGCAATTCCAGGCCATATCTTAACCACGATTCAGTGCATTCATACCGGAGTCAGTAATGTCAAGCTGAGTATGGGATAATTTGCAAAACGTTATACGAGGAAAACAAGGAAAAAATCAAAAGGGCGGTTGTCTTAAGTAAACTGATATCCATACTTCCTTTCCAATTTCGGTACATTTTCAAAAACACACACAATAGTTAGGCTTCGGCTACTTTGCTATGTTGTTGCATTTTCCCCGACCCTGCACAGCATCACGTGATAATAATTTTCATTATGGTCATTTTTAATATCGAAGCACGTTTTTCTCCAAATCAAGTTGCTCAACAATACAGCTCTTTGAACTTCATATTCTGCTTGATATTATAGTACATTTTTTTGCAATTCATGTTTAATCGGAATTTTAAGTTAATGTTTGAACACACTCTTTTCAGTCAGTTTCGATATCATAGATTATAATTATGCTCTCTGCATAACATGCGTAATATCCGATATTCAATATTCAGCGGCCGTTCATAAAAGAAATTCCACGTCAATAATCTTAAGAAATATTTCGCTTGGCGGCACCCTTTCAAAACGTGTATGAAATAAAAACACAATAAAACACACAAGATGGATGCCTAGTTGAAAGAAACGGCAAAGAGTCTTCAATGTTGTCAGCAAAAGACGATAATATTCTTTACATAATATCCTAATCACTGACCATTACTGTTTAACCAAATAAATGTCCAAGTCGTTTTCGAGAGTATGTATCTCAGTCACGCTTTGATGTGCCTCTTCATTTGAGCATCATGAGATGTAAATAATATACATCCAAACGGCCCTAGACCCGGGTTAAGCGATTTTAGCCACAAATTACAAAACTTAGCGCCAAAGATCGTACTTTGCCCTCAGGGTACGATATTTATCACAAAAGTTGAAAAAATCTGAAGCCTCATTGACAAATTGCATTTTGGTAGCCTCTTGGTGCCATCTAGAACATTTCATTTCTACATTTCTGTGCTTGATTCTTCGCTTTTTCTACCATTTATCCGAAAAAGATTTACGTGAAGACGGATCACTGTTCATTTAGTGCATTTTGTAAACTTTCCAAAATTATCAAGTATGTAATATTTTGAAACTCAATAACTACTCACATGGGTCGACAAATTTTAAGTATTAGCACTTCAGGTAATGCGAACAGTACCTTAATTCATAATAACACGCAACCTTCATAGATAACTTAAATGTGTGTCGTCACTTTTTTGGTGAGTACGAATATACAAAATTAGACAGCTTAGATTTATTTTGAACTGTACACGCCCGTATGGCAAGCCGTTTTACTTTTTATTCAGTATTTGGTGATATCATCAAATATTTGTTCATATCATGAAATGATTTACTGATATCATCAAATATTTGTTGATATGAGCAAATATTTGTTGATATAAGCAAATATTTGCTGATATCACCAAATCATTTGATATCTGCAACTGATTTGCTGATATCATCAAATGATTTGCTGATATCAGCAAATGATTTGACATCATACTGAATTTGCAGGGGACATGCTTAGATAAATAATGCCACACAACTGTTTCAATCTGTATCGGCTTTAGTACTATTTGATTACAGTACCCACATCATATAAAGATAAAAAGAAGCCATATGACTTCATTGAGGCTTGGTTAGTTCTGCCTTTATCGGAAGAGCTTGATCTCCTGATACGGGTCAGTAAAGGGTCATAGAGATTAATTTATTGTTGTATGTGCGGCTATGCCTTATCTCCTGCCCTAAAAGCTAACCAGTGAAGAAACACGACAATCGGCTCTGCCTTGATATACCATGCTCCATGCTGACCGGCTTTCCCGAAATCATTACCCCCTTTCGCCTCACCCCGATTATACTCAAATGCAGATCCAATGAATTTGTGTCTAGAAGTCAATAACCCGCGATGGAAAAGTTTATCTTCCCTGCTGTATATTTATTTGAATGCCCTTATATTCATGATTCTATTTGTCATTTATTAGTAAAGTTTGGCGTAAGGTATATGCCAGAGGTTTGATAGGTTTTATTGTTATTGTCTGGTTCTTTAAGTACAATAATAGATATTGCATGTGATTTGTCGGTAGATAGCTTTACCACAAGGTATATATTATCAAACAACAGGATGAGAAGGGAGCAGGCATTAATATTTAGACATATTTTCACGTTCCGCCATATTTAATGATATCATCAAATGATTAGCTGATATCAGCAAATCACTCGGTTTGATGATATCATCAAATGATTTGCTGATATCATCAAATGATTTGCTGATATCATCAAACCATTTGGTGATATCATCAAATCATTTGGTGATATCAGCAAATCGACTGATTTGTTGATATCAGCAAATCATTTGATGATATCAGCAAATCATTTGATGACATCATCAAATCATTTGAAGATACCAGCAAATATTTAATGATATTAGCAAATGCCGAATAAAAAGTAAAACGGCTTGCCATACGCCCGCATGCGGTTCGAGCTGACATGTTAATCGCCTCAGCACTTCGCTCAACATTATTCTCTATAACATAAAATTACACGTAGTTCTTTCTTGAACATGTTGAATGCAACTGAGCCTAATTGTTACGTGTTTGTCAGTTCCTTCTTCTTCTTTCCAATTTTCTCTTCCATCGACTAACTTCTGACAGCCTTCTTCAGTCAACTTTAAATTCGTTGTGCCTATTGTTCCTGTCTAGGTGAATACACCTATTGTTTTCCAGCTCTGTCCGAAAATGAATACTTGTACAATTTCTCTTCTATGCAAATTTTTCACTATGGTAAATGTGACTGTCTCTGTTTGGGTATCAATTTCCATATTTCCGTTTGCATAGATAACACAAGCCATTTGCATCTAAAGGACATTGAGTGCCATTTAGTCTTTTACAGTATGGTGATCTCAAAAACTGGAAAATGCACACATTTTACCCACAAATGAATCTCAAAGAAACAGTGGCCTTGCATATTTTAAAACCGCTGAGATGGATACGTTAATCAAGGGATATCCCAATGCCATCTCCAGGAGCTACAGGTAGCAAGAGCATGTGCTTGATTTCATGCCGATCCGCCTCAAGGTGGCGCCACCTGTGGGCCAAGTTAACTTTCTGGTAAAACTAAGTTCAGTTCTCTATTTCCAATGTCGGGGGACCTTGCCTCAATATATCGGTTGGGATTGTTTTTTCGTTCCGATTCGCCACATCTTGAAAGGATTCTTTCTAAATTTTGTGCGTGGGTACCTTCCATGAAGTTATCGTTTTCGAATAATTCGTTGCCGATTCTTAATGATGCATAACATTTTGAGCTTTGATCTGATTTAAATGGATCCCATACTGAACATGCTGAAGGCACTAAATGATCCGCTCATGACAATATTAAACCTCTCTGGCCCGGGCTTATCGAGACCTGTCTGGGTCTGCGGAGGCCTCATTTCGCCCCCTCCCCCCCACTCGCTCCAATATGTTCTTCACCCTTGAGCTAGGGGACAAACTTACCACACTACACCATTAGGTCAAGCTCTATCAGCAAATGTAAACAAATATCCAAGATGGCCTCTTGATACATCGGCACACTAATGAATTAAGTAAAAAAATAAAGAACTTCATGTTATTCAAATATTATCCAAATCTTCAATATTTTAGAGACGTAGGTCACCTTTAGAGGTTAAAAAATGGCTCAGTTGTTAAATAAATCAATTATATATTTTCTTCCTTTGTGGAAAAATCATAATTCAGATATAGTGAATGAATAATGTTCACAGTGGACAAAATGTCTTCTTCGTGCACTAAAATACTTCAGCGTTAACTCACACTGAGACCCACACGATCTAACCAAAGGAGAAATTTGATGTTTTGTTAGAATCTATTGATCCCACCGTGCCTGTTGTATTTATTTCAGATGCAGAAGCCCTATCCTGTCCGACCAGTGAATGGATTACGGGGAGTGATAACCGATGCTTTATCGAAATTGTCGGAAAACCAACAGACCCAGACGTTTATTGCAGCACCATTCACCCGTTGGCCGTGCATGCAAACTTGGATGTATGCTCAGTGGAGCCTTCTCTATTGAGAATTCGACGTCAACTTACAACACGTAATATTCATATATCTTGCATGTAAATCATATAAAAACTCAAACTCAAATCGAACTTAGACTTCCAAATAGTGTCGCCCGTGAAACGTCAACTGACCACGTTGAGAGCATTTCTAAGAAACAAATGTTTGTTTCGTCACTCCGGTACGGTAACCCACAATTCGACCACAATTCGTTTGAAAGAACCACCCATTGTTTATGTTCAGAGATGCTTGCTTTGCTTCATGTGCGTACGAAATATATCTCAAGCATTCAAATGCAGTTGGGGTAGAAGTTAGAATTACATTACATGCTGGCTTGTCGAGACAAGTTTTTTCCTAAACCCGTTTTCTGTTAGTTGGTAAAGTTTAGAATAACGTTTCCTCTACTTTCCATTGTCATTCAGATCCGCGGGTACTAACCGTGTATCCAGCGGGCGAACCGTTAGCAGGAAGCTTCAAAATGTATCAGAAAGTTACCGTATGGCACAAAGAGTGATTGGAAGTACGTTTCTCCCTTAGGCATACAGCTTAGGCATGAACTGTGTACTAAAAAAAATGCATTGTCTCAAACATATTGTCTTAATTCAATAGAACCGAGGAAACGTCTGGGGGTGAATTCGTTGTCCCTTTGTCTTCTGGCTGGTGTCATGATAAATCATTCATTCTTTGGAATTTGTCTAACAAAGGCTGTAATTGACACACAGTCTGTTCTGTTTGCCTCTATGGCCCTGTATTACCTTGATACATGCAGAAAAAAATGGTGATTTCTTTGAATGTTGAGAATATATGCTAAAGAAACTGTTAATTATTCTCAGTTGAAAATATTACGGTTTTTACAACAGCGTGAACTTTCAACATTTACATATTACTTTTAGAATGACAAAGGATTTCGGGTGTTCATTCCATCGCGATAGAGAATTTGTTAGGGAGTATGCTGGTCTTGTCCATTACTACGGTTCTTGGCGAAAGGCACATTTCGGAACGGTCGCATTGATAGCTAACCCCGAAAAGTACCTTGGCCACACGAGATTGAGGGCAGTAAAACACAGAAGCATGCAATTAAATACTTCCATTTAGGTGTGGCGTTATATAGCGATCCGGACATGCATTCCATTTCCTTATCTGGTCTTGGTCTTGTCTGTCAAAAAATTGCAATGAACAACTGTTCGAACGGTAAGGATTTGGTGTAAGACTCACGAAATATAATTGACAAAGAATCTGCAGCAAGTTGTATTGCCCTTGATGATTGTTTAGCACCGAATTCTATATGTAATAATTTCAAAATTTCTATGTGTGGACATCCTGGATGTCTCACGTGTCCACTCTTTAATACTTCAGCTTCATTTAGTTCCACGTTAACTGGTAACTCATATTCTGTTAACTCGTATGTTGATCTTAGTTGTTCTACTACAAACTGTATTTATTTAGTTTCCTGTAAGAAGAGTGGTCAACAGTATGACAGTACGGTCACAGAAAATCCGTTAGGAAAAAGCAATTGCTTATAGGTAGGCATTTTTCTGGACCCGACCATGGCTGGGATAACTTTAGTATTCAGATCATAGACGTCGTCTATCCATCTACTAAGGATTCCCCTTTTGGATTTGAGAGAAAAATCCGAGAGCGGGAATTATTCTGGATGCTAGAACTTGGGTCAGTGTTTCCGTTTGGTTTAAATGATAATGTCAGTGGGTTCGGCAATGCTACAAACCGCCGTTCAAATATATCCAACATTACCCAACTATTTAAACCCCATCAACAGAGACATCGCAGCCATGATTGGCGAAAGTTTAATAGTTCGATGATTCACGATCATATCACTTTAAATTACTTAGTGGGTTTAACTAACACACCCAATAGTATATACAGCTTACGTACAGTTCTGTATGCGTTACCTCTGAGAGCTTTAGATCAAATAGCCAGAGATATACAACAATCTGTGTCTTCAGGAAATATAATACCATCAAAAATCATTAAAGTATGTCAAGATATAACGTATTTTCGGTTGTATCGTCCAGTGAACATATCAAAACCTCTCAAGATCGGCTCTTCTTGAAACTCAACTACTTAGATAAAGGACTGGACATCATTAATTTACTTCGAATCCTGAATGATCCAGAGGTACGCAACGCTGTACCAAACTATTTTAAGTTCACAGAACCTCCTTGCATTTCATATAAGTACACTAAATCTATAGCCACAAAATATTCAGTTACTCCACTGCTGTCCAGGAGTTTGACTGGAACTTATACACGTCAGGAGGCTACAGTTGTGATTGTGAATCGTCGAACTTTATCTATACACCATGCACACATATTGTGACTGGTGACCTTGATGTGGTGAGTGATAAGGATCTGAAATTACTCCTGATGAAGGGACCTAAATATAGAGAGCCAAGAAGAATAAATCTGAAGGCCGACCAGAAGATAGTCCTGTCTGCATTGGAACAGTATACGTTATTGATTGGTCTAAGCGAGAAAAAGTTGAACCTACAGTACTCGCTGATTGGCTGGACCTCACCAAGAGCAAGGTCGTTGAAACAATCCGCCATATTGACAGAAGTACTCTTCCCCAAGCAAAACAAGTTCTGAGAAACCTCAATTCGCAAGAAGTTCTAGCTAATCTCCAGAGTAAATTCGTCATAGTCCCAGCAGACAAAGCTCCGAATAATATAATATTCATATGTAAATATTACTATTACCAGGTGCTGGTTAAAGAATTGAGTGTAGACATATCTTCATCAAATACGTCTACTTACTCCCAAACTGCATTTACTCTGGAAGATTTATTTAACAATTACAAAAAGTTTCTCAGGAAAGAGGTATTTGTCTTCCAACCAATCATAACGACATACCAAAAATATACTGGACTCCCAAAATGCATAAATCACCATACAAAGCTAGATTCATAGCTGGTTCTAGAAGCTGCACCACCAAGCTTCTTTCAACCCTATTGACGAGGGCCCTTCAGGAGGTAAAAGCATTTTGGGAAAGGTATTGCGCCACAATTTCTAAGAACTCTGGCATTGAATGTATGTGGATATTGAAAAACTCAAAATGTCTTACGGAAGAGCTTGATGCTAAAGGTCACATACCGTACAGACATGTATCCACATGGGATTTCTCGACTCTCTATACTACAATCCCTCATCAGGACCTTATTGACCGTCTAAGTTCATTAATAGTATCTGTGTTCAAGAAAACTGATCGTAGATATATTAATGTCGGAAGCCATAAAGCATTCTTTAGCTCGACTACATACAAGAGATATCATTCATGGGATGTTTCTTTGTTTATAGAGTTGCTTGAATTTCTCATTAAAAATATCTATGTGAAATTTGGCAACACAATATATCAGCAGCATATAGGTATTCCAATGGGTACTAATTGTGCACCCCTGTTGGCCGACCTGTTTCTGTTCTCTTATGAATATGACTATATGCAGGCGCTTTCAAAAACCGATCCATTCAAAGCCCGTTCCTTCTCATTCACCAAACGCTATATAGACGATCTTCTCGCTGTGGATAATCGCTATATAAATGACGCTGTGAAGGATATATATCCACCTTCACTAGATTTGAAGGAAACTACAGATAGCCCTACAGGCACATCTTATTTAGATCTCTATCTCTATAAAAATGAAGCGGGCATTCTCTCTCGTCGACTTTATGACAAAAGATGATGATTACAATTTCGACATCGTAAACTATCCCTTTCTGGATAGTAATATTCCAGTGGGACCTGCATATGGCGTATACATATCTCGCTTAGTAGCATTTGCTAGATCCTGTGTTAAATGTGATGATTTTAATCAACGTCACAAAACATTGTTGCAGAAACTTATAAAACAGGGTTATTCCACCAAGCGCCTCCACTCAAAGTTTCTCAAATTTGGCGATACATATCGCATGCTGATAGCAAAATACGAACGTACCGTGCAAGATCTATGGCGCTACGTTTCGTAACTTGTGTCTAATTCCGCTTAACCCGGGGCTAGGGGCCGTATGAACCCATGTACTTCAAGATCCTCATGGTACTCATATGAACAGGCGCAATCAAAGCGTGACTGAGATACATCATTCTTTAGATGACGACTTTACAACGAATATTATGGATTAAGAATACTGATCAGCGATACGGATTTGATATTTTTGGAACATCATGATGTCTTGCCGGCATCATTGAAAACTGTTGACCGCTTCTCTCTTGCAGGAAACAAGCCTATGTTCATGTATACTATGATTGTCTTTTGAATTTGGTGCTAATACTGTTATATGGAATATGGAATAGGTATTTGGATTATGGACGCGGATATTCTCTAATGGACGACGGCTGGATTATGAATGACGGACTAGACGCTTGTAATTTTGTCCAGGATATTACCTTTTCAATGGAAGGTCTTACACCAAAGCCTTGCTGTTCGATCAGCCCTTCTCGACTAGACCCCCGATAACTCTATCTTCTTTCGTTTCTAAAATCAATTAATTTCAATGTCTGGTTATATACACTGAAATGCAGCTCATCCTTCCCTTGAAAATGTGCTAAATAGATGGGATTCCATGCATATTGACCATGTAATGAGGCGGATAGCTCATTACGTATTAAATATAACAAGGGCATATATAATATATTTGGAAGGAGTTTATTTTCTATATATTATTTTGGAAAGTAATCTAGTAAATACAATTCAATTTCATAGTGTAGTATATAATGTTTCTATACTCGGGATGAAAAATAATATTAATTTCAATTGTAGGTCACTAAACTAATTTGTTAGCAAACGAGGGAAAATTATTATATGACCTGTGATTTTGGTGTGGAAAGATCATATCCCGATTTATTGGTCTACCGTTTCTGCATGTAACAAAAATAGTTGCCATATCATGGTTCTTTGTTGAGCGTGGGCTTTCATAGATAGTCGTTGACAAAAAACCGTAATATTATCTTTTCACCTAATCAAAGTCAAAATTGAATGAATAGGTATTATAGTAGCAATATTCTACAGAGAGAATATCGTTATTCGATCCCAATTATGCCCTGCTAATGGGAAATTTATATTCTGTTCCCTCGCACATTGAATAGCGGTTCAAAGAAGCACAGTCGCTATGCAGGTCAAGTTTAGATTCATTTAAATATAAAAGGCGGGGTCCGCAATGAATTGCGCTCCACCAGATCCACCCAGACAACGAGAGTTTAAGTCTTCGTTTTTTGTACGAACGCGCCATTTCCACAATCGTCAACTACATTAGCGTCAAATCACGTCGGTGTGCTCGCTTTTGTCGCTGGAAAGAATGTTCAAGCTCTTGGGGTTAATCAAGTCATATTTGTCATTGGCTGTGGCGAATGTCGCTAGACACACTAGTCCTTCTGGAAGATCATTATCCAGAATGACGTAATCTACAATGTATAATTGTGAAGTTTTAATTGATTCTCTTTTCACAAAGCAGGCACGAAAGAAATGCCTTTTCCTTATTCATGGTTAGGTGTAACTATGTTAGAATTTTCATCTCAGTGGTTTTCTTAAAACCTGGACAACTTGAATCTTGACCTTCTGATTCGATGTCATTGGTTGACGGCATCATTCACATACACATTAGTTAGAAGATATTGTTCCGTTTCACCAGTGTGTGCTCAAACCCCAGACATATGACGCATCCGTGCTGTGGTGCGCATGCCACGTTCTGTCTATGCGCGAGACCATTTAACAAACAGGACAAAGATACATCTTACACGCTTTATTTTTTATGTGAATTGGAGTCCTTATTTCATCATCATCACTGCACCATTGTAGAGAGCCTTTTCACAATTTCGACATCGTAAACTATCCCTTTCTGGACAGTAATATTCCAGTGGGACCTGCATATGGCGTATACATATCTCGCTTAGTAGCATTTGCTAGATCCTGTGTTAAATGTGACGATTTTAATCAACGTCACAAAACATTGTTGCAGAAACTTATAAAACAGGGCTATTCCACCAAGCTCCTCCACTAAAAGTTTCTCAAATTTGGCGATACATATCGCATGCTGATAGCAAAATACGAACGTACCGTGCAAGATTCATGGCGCTACGTTTCGTATTAACTTGTGTCTAATTCCGCTTAACCCGGGGCTAGGGGCCGTATGAACCCATGTATTTCAAGATCCTCATGGTACTCATATGAACAGTCACAATCAAAGCGTGACTGAGATACATCATTCTTTAGATGACGACTGTACAACGAATATTATGGATTAAGAATACTGATCAGCGATACAGATTTGATATTTTTGGAACATCATGATGTCTTGCCGGCATCATTGTAAACTGCTGGCCGCTTCTCTCTTGCAGGAAACAAGCCTATGTTTATGTATACTATGATTGTCTTTTTGAATTTAGTGCTAATACTGTTATATGGAATATGGAATAGGTCTTTGGATTATGGACGCGGCTATTCTCTAATGGACGACGGCTGAATTAGGAATGACGGACTAGACGTTTGTAATTTGAACTGATGTTCACGTGAACACAACAAATGCGATTGTGAAAAATTACAGGAATAATCCGTTGTGAAATATAGATGAAGTCAATGGAATTTCAAAGGAACAACAGTACATTGCGAGATTTATCCCAGTTTTTGTAGTCTTTACCTCGAACTACGACCGACTTTAATTTGATCTGGGACCCTGCATGGTCATGCAGCGTTAACTGCCGCTGGAATCAGAAGTTGCCTGATTGGCTCGATTAAGTTTCTTTTCTGCCACACTGCGGGTAGAACCAGTGATACATTTGAGAAATTACTATTTATATCTGCGCTGTAGGGGGTATCCTCATACCATTTCGACATATTTTCTCACAGTGATGACCTCCAAGTTCCGGCCTAGGAAGCAACCCGACGCACCCACCTCAATTCCTTGACGATCTACCTATTTCCTTTGCCATGGGCCAATTCCGTGAACATGGACAAGCAATTGCCCATAAATTCCTTGCGCTCGAGAAGTATTCCACACCCGCGTAAAAAGTGCCAAGCGCTCGAACGAGTTTGTGGCGATGTACTGACTTCTGGGAAGAACTGTTGCGAGACAATGGAACTTTGTACGCGGCCGTGGAATACTTCACGGGCGCAAGGAATGGATGGGGCGCCACGTTTTCTGGTCCATGTACATGGAATTGGTCCCGAGCAAAGGTAAATAATATTATGTAGATGGTCGAGGAACTGAGGTGGGTGCGTGAGTTTTAAATTCGCCTGTTTCAAAATTCGACGAAAATACAACGTTTTCCAAACTTAACTCGAACTAGGCCCAGTGCTTAAACACTATCTGACAAGAATTCGGCTCCCGGTATAAGCAAAAACGAGGCCCAATGTCCTCCTCGAAGCGGTATAACGCATTTTACTGGAACAGGATTAAAGGGAGATTCACAGACCCAATCAATTTAAACGTGGCATTACATGTCCTTATGATATAGCAGTAAACGGAGGGGCTTAGGTAAGAGGCTACCATTTATAAAGCACTTGGATGTCCAATTCAATTTAAAAAGAAAACGGGATTTTCATTAGCTTTTGGATACCATTAACAGGGAATCCAGCCAATCATATATTTTCTGTAACGGTTCGTCTGCTTCCGTTGAGGCATTATTTTAGGGAGAGGTCAACCTTTATATGGGGAGCATCTTGTCTGTGGTTTATCATGAAAAGTAAAAACAATATACACCAGCCAGCGATGTAAATTGTTGGATTTGATGGACTAGTCCACTTGTTATCGGAGTAGGGGGGGGGGGGAGAGAGCTGCTATTTGTCCGTTTTCGATTGCCCGTTTCAGATAATATTTCAGCTAATACCTGAAACAGAACAGACAGCGCTTTCCTGTCTGGTCCGTCTGTGTAGTACGACCAAAGGCTGAGCTGTTCCAGTGGTCCGTCATCACATATGGATGTGTATGGTTACCGTTTCTTTCATCTACAGGCATAGCATCGATGGTGTATGGGAGCAGAATCTACAACTGTACTATTTTTGGTATATTTTCAGCGTGTTTCACCTGTGGAATTGGTGGAGGTGGTATGCCGCCACCGCCATCTTGGAGATAGGTATGAAGAAGACCGACGTAGAAGATTTAGCTGACAACAATGAGTTTAGCCTTACAGGATAGTCACAAATGCTGCTCTGCCCTTGGAAGGAGAATGGGAGAGAGACAGACCAGTAAAACGCTACGACAAGTTTTACTGCTTAATCAGATACTCATCAGAAACTTCATACGACATTTCTCAAAATATGCATATTACTAATATGTGTAATTGAATATCTGCGTACGAAATAAAGAATTAGGAGCTGATTCTTGTATTGTGTTGCGTCTATCATATTTTAACTAAGGAAACTCATCGAAAAGGAGGTCGGGGGTGTAACCAGCTATCAGTCCGGTGTAAGACCACAGCCCCTGGGCCTTTCCTGCGATACGGTGGTGACAAGCAATTTGTTTAAATGTGATCAGGTGACTCAGAAAAGAAGAAAAATTGATAGACGACGGAGTTTAAAGGGGGAATGTGCAGAATGCTTATTCTGCATAATACGTATTTATTTGAAGTATTTAATTGCTCTACTTAGCATCCGACAACGCGCAGTGTCAACGTGTGTCACTGTCAACAATGATAGCGGCGTATTTAACACTGTCATGGTGATAATTGGTTCCCATGTGATAAGCCTTAAATCGGGAGCTTCTATATAACCTGTTTCATACTAATATGTAGGTGGCCTCGGACCCGTATGCAGAACGTTAAACGTCATCGGCACCAGTGATGCATCATGATACATGTATTATAGTTTATTCGACCTGGTGAAGCCCGTGACCAATAATAGCAAATATATCACAAATCACCAAGAATACCTAATAATAATATATACAGCACAAGTAGCTAAGTAGGGGATTAGTATTCGAAACAAAGATGCATTTCCTATCAAGTCAAGGTATAAGGTTAATGTTCAAACTGGTAAAGATATCCTTCTTTTCACCAGGTCACGTAATCCCTGCATGAACAACCATGCACCGAGCGTCGCACAGACAGATTTCTACAATTTCTTGAGAATTCTCAGAATATTCTGGAATAGAAAAGAGCAGTGTATTACAGCTAGTATAGTTTTAACAATTAAATCGTCGTCTTAGATATTCGACAATGAGTTCCGGAACTGGAGTACGAAAATTAAAGTGTTTTCTCGTTAATAATATCAGTGTGAAATTTGGCACAGAAAAAACATATCAACAACATATAGGCATTACTATCGGCACTAATTGTGCACCCCATTATGGCTGACCGAAATCTGTTCTCTTACGAATATGACTATATGCAGACGCTTTCAAAAACAGACCATTTCAAAGTCTGTTCCTTCTCATTCACCAAAATTGATAGAGACGATCTCATTGCTCTGAATAATCGCTATATAAATGACGCATTGAAGGATATATATCCACCTTCACTGGACTTGAAGGAAATTACAGATGGCTCTAAAGGCACATCTTATTCAGACCTATAACTCTTTTAAACTGAAGCGGGCCATCTCTCACGTCGACTCTACGACAAAAAAAGATGATTACAATTTCGACATCGTAAACCATTCCCATCTAGGAAAGTAACACACCAGAGGGAATTGCATATGGCGTACACATATCTCGCCCAGTAGCATTTGCTAGATTCTGTGTTACATTTAAAATCGCGTAATGGAGCCTACATTAAGGGTGCATCCCACACCTAAATTATGGGCGGCTGGAAACAGGCATGGCTTCGGCTTTTAGGCCATAAATAGTTGCAAACTCTTTAACTAAAATTCTGAAAAGGAATATATTTTCTGAATTGGCATACTCGTGCCATTATTTCAATGAACTATTGAAAATGAAAATGACGCGCAATCCTTAACCCTTCTTCACCTTTTCTGAAAAGCTCCACGAAATGTATGAAAAAGTGTCAATTTCGACCCACCACCCAGAGAAAACGTACGAAACAATTTTCGTTTGTTTTTGCATGTGAGAGTGATTCCCGTCCAGCGGGCATTCTAGAAAGGCGAAAAAACGGGGGGGTCATCCCAGTCGTCTTCTGTATAATTTTATCGCCACAAAAAATCAACATTTTCGCGTCCCGAAAAAGTACGGATTTTGGCATACCAAATATTTACGTTCCTGACTGGCGAGTAGGCTCGATCAACCAGCAATTGTTATGTCAAATACTGGGGACCTTTCTTTTCATTAAATTAGGGAGGGGACACTTTGTACGAAACCGCTGCAAGCGTGGAGTACAACCTTGTTTCAACTCTACCAGAAAAAGCAAAAAACACCAAGATGGCTGCTTTGATGACGTCACAGTGACGTCATTTTCAAAAAAGACATTTTTGGTCGATTTGAGACGATGTTTGCACCGCGCCCTCTCGCCGTGAGCGAGTGAATATGAGTTAACGTCTCTTTAAACTATACATCAGTCATACCACGACGTTGGGGTCCTATTTATTTTCACATCCGGAAATCCCGCGTTTAGGATCGTTTTCCTTTTTTATGGGTCCTTTCCTTTTCATACCCGGTAACCCCACGGGTGCCCTTGTTATTCGCCTCTTAACACGAACTGTCGAAGGAGCTGAGGCATATTCTTACCATGACCCAAGATGTGCAAAACGACAAGCTAGGTCAACCTTGGGCACCCAGTGGGGCCGCTGTCGAAATCAGACAAGAATTGTGGGGTTACAACATACCGTTCGAAATATATGTAAGTTCTAATCTAAGGTGCCCCTGATCCTCTGACCGAGCAAAAAATAGTAATAGGATTAAGAAAATAGAGGCAACGGAATCACGATTCTTTGTATGGTCATGCTAGTTCATCAATATATTTCAAAGAAGAACATATAGGTATATACCAGCGAAGATCCAGTTTACAATACACGATTTTTAAATAAGTATATCCAAGCCTGTGGTAAGAATATGTGATTTTTACATGATAGTGTATCTGGGCGGTCTCAAATAGAACCTGAGTATTTTACGATAAGATACCCTCCTAAAAGGGGATTTGCTGCATGGTTGATTATATGGAATAAGATGCACATTGAATGGAAGGGAAACTAGGCACTGGTTTCTGATACTTGCTAGAAACAAATGCATGTCGGAAATAAGGGTTGGGAGCCCGTTTGCCGAGTGATTTTAGATCGCCGACATATAGTGCTGACGATTAGGTGTCTTAATCTGTGGGTCCGTGCTCGGGATTCAGCCAATTTTCTGCAGTAAAATCCGTGCTATACTAAGATATTGCAATCCCAAAATATAAAAAAATACTGTTATACGGTCACTTTCTAAATGACGAAAAAATATCTTCTATGAGAACTGTCATTACCAGGGGGTCGCTAGGGGGGTCAGTCGTGAACGACCCTGGACGCGCCAAAAAAAACAGAAGAAAAAACAGAAAAAAACAAAAACAAAAACAGAGAAAACGAAAACAAAACATAAACGCAAAAGGGAAAAGAAAGAAATAAAACAAAATGTTCGTCTCCAGAAACGTAAGCATGCTCCGTTCCAGTAGTGATGCGTCACTTCGCTCAACAATGGGTTCACCACGACTTTCCGCTTTGGCGCTCATGAACATACACTATGGTCATAAAGTGGATTATGAAAGAGCTGTAGCTCTGTTCATGAGACTCCACCCTCGACGGATACAGCAGGCGAACCCTCGACGGATAAAGCAGGCGAATTTACTATTCAATTAATCATTAACACTATAACTCGTGTGTTTTTTCCTTCTGCTCCATGAGTGTGGATTTGATAATGAAGCATAGGCAGCCTCGGTCTGCCGTTTGCGAAGTGCAAAACGAGTAATAAACTGAACGTTGTATATTTAAGCTTTGCTGAAGGCTATACTACATTCGTGATATTTCATTTCCGGAAAACATCAGTTTCATTTTTTTTCTGTCAGTATTTTACCATGGCCACGCTTTAACTTCCAGAATGATGAGTGATATTAGTTTCATTATTCTGGTCAGTATTTCACCATGGCCACGAGATACAGTCCATGGTACACAGTTTGATATTTTACACAGTATTATTGTGATATTTTCAGCAAAAGTTTAATGTTCACAGTCATGAAATGACATATGGATCGGAAAGTGATATGATGACGTTTAGTTTTAATCATTTTAACATGATTACAGTGGCGTCGGAAGCGGTACACTTTTGATTTAGGGGGGCCGGAATATCTTTGGGCCCCCACTTTTCAGCATCCCTAACTGACCATGTCTCCACATAAAATTACAGATAGAGTGCCAGGACGTGTACTGTTGTGTTATAGGCCTGTTTTGTTTGTGTCAAACCAGGAAGTGAAATGGAGTCCGGCATATCGAACCATAAATCTATATACATTGTGTTCAGATTTGTTTCCGGGAAAACGCGTAAAACGCATCTCAGGCAACTCGGAGACCCCGGAAATTCCGGAGCCTAGGCTGCCCTTGGACCCTCACCTGTCAGGCTGTGAGGATCGCTCATTTTAGCTTTGTGTAAATGAATCGCTATCATATTGGTTCTAATGTTCTATGATGGTCATCGTTTTTTTTATGTGTGTGTTTTTTATGTGTTAAATATAACTAGAAAGTCAAATGGGTTCAGGCATGAAGTATGATTTATTCAATATCGATGAGTGCTTATAAATGCGAAACATACGTGAAAATAGAATAATAAATCTGCATACATTATGTTCGAATTTATTTCTGGGAAAACGCTTAGAACGCATCTTTGGAGATCTGGAGATCTGGAACTTCGAAGCTTCCGGGGCCTAAGCGGCCCGTGGACCCTCGCATGTTGGGCTGTGAGAATTTTCTTGTGTGAATGAATCGTATCGGTAGGCATATTCGTTTCCCTCCCAAGAACTAAAAGTCATCGTTTCGTATGTTTTAAATATAACTAGAACGTCAAATGGGTGCAGGCATGAGGTGCAATGTTTTCAATATCGATGCTTGCTTATAATTGCGAAAACAATCGTGAAAATAGAATCATAAATGTCATGCAGTATGATCAGTTTTATTTCCGGAAAAACGTTCTGAACGCATCTCCGGCAATCTACATGTAGCATCCCGTCTGTTGGGCTGTGATAGTGGACTCCCTCCCCCACTTTCAATTACCTTCCGACGCCACAGTCGTTAGCCTACGAGGTTATCGGCCCAAAGCATTATTATTGTGCTTTCAATATGGCAAGAAAATAAATATATAATACTGATATTTGACAAATGACGTGTTAGTTTAATTGTTGGGAATCGCTCAGAATGCATCTCAGGCCATCTAAGCTCTCAGAGCTGTATAATATAACCCTAAATCTGCATACATTATGTTCAGATTTAATTCCGGCAAAACGCTTAGAACGCATCTCCGGCGATCTAGGACCCCGGAGCTTCCGGGGTCTAGGCGGCCCCTGGACCCTCGCTTAAAGTGCTATGATAGTCAACTCCCCCCTTGAAAAATCCTAGCGACGCCCATGATTATGACCATCACAGGGGTACTGTATGTTCGTTTTCAAGGCTACGGGCCTCCTACCTCCTAGACCCGTTGGCCGAGTGGTTTACATGACATGTATTGCGGGCGATTAGGTGCCTTAATCTGTGGGTCGGTGATCAATGTTCTGCAGTAGAATCTATGCTATACTAAGAGAGTGTAATCCCAAAATAAGGAAACTACTGTTATACGGTCACTTTTTTAAATGACAAAAAATATTTTCCTTATGCTTTCATCTATGAGAACTGTGTCATCACGACCATAAAAGGGGTACTGTATGTTGGCTTTCAAGACTGCCGGTCGGCTACCTCCTATTTTATTGGGCGATCCGTTGGCAGAGTGGTTTACATGCAGATCGCTGCCATATAGTGCTGCATGATTCGAATCCCGCTCGGGACTCGACCAATTTTCTGCCCTAGGTTCTGTGCTATACTAAGTGTAATCCCAAAATAATGAAGATACTGTTATACGGTCACTTTCAATGACAAAAACTATCTTCCTGTTACTTCCCTTTTTCGTCTATTGTGTAAAGCTTCAGCTGAACGCGTAATTGCACCCAGATTATTCCATTTCTTGAATTATGCAATGTCATAATTGTGGCCTCGTCGTTCAATGTGCGAATTGGGCTCAGCGAAGGTCGGATACATCTATCCATGCTTGCATTTCTACATTGTTTAAGCGATATATTTAACGCTCTTGTACTCTGGAAATCAGGCGACTGATTGGGAGGTCAAGACCCAAATATAATTAAATCCAGAGGCTGCTTGATTTGGTGGAAAGTACACGTTAGCAGGAGAAAACACAAGTAAGGAAGCGTCTCCGTTCATCGTTTTTCCTTCGACCGAGAATTTTCGTTGGTTTTCGCGAAGAAATCCTGATCATATCGGGAATTCTACGAGAGAATGTCGAGAGAAAAATATGATGGAAAAAAAAAAGAATTCGTTTTCAAAATTCTCGATTGACTTTCTCGATATCGTTTTTTTATTCGTCTTTTTTTAACCACCGAGAATAAATGATTTCATGTTGATCGCGAGAATGTCAAGAATTTTTGATCGAGAAAGCCTCGAGAAGATATGGCGAAACCTTCGAGAGGCGAATGAATACAATTACGTCATTCATAGATTAACAGTTGTTACTCCGCTATGTGTGAGGGTGCTACATAAAGTATATGCCACGTAAAATTTAGCTGTATCTACTGCTTTAACCATGTAATGCTAACATACCATGTTACCATGATGTTTAAAGAGACTATATTGAATTATCACATTTTACTCAGCTTTATTTTATTACTTAATAAATGTTACGTATTCCAGCGATTATCAGTCTGGTTGAACATCTGACCACCCAAACGATTCATCTCCGGTCTTGACTAATTAAAATAGAACAGGGAATATCGTCGGCATTATATTTTGCTTTCATACATGTTCTATCTATAATAACGGGCATATAAATTGGGAATACACTTTTGTGAATTTATGCATTATGGGTCTATCAGTGGGGCCGAGCACATGCATGAGATATTTAGTTGTGCATAGAACCAGTAACCTGGTTCCCTAGACTACGGACATGTCTCAGAATTGTAACACGCTAGGCAGGGTACCAGGCTAGGCGAAGACAAATCTGCACTACTTGTAATCGGTTTTTGATCGTTTTTCTCAACTGAGAACAAGTTCTCGAAGGATTCTCGACTGAGTCGCGATATCGTTTTTCTTTCGAGAAAAATCTCGATTTTTGTGAGAAAAAAATCTCGATTTCCTCTCATCTTTGGAATTCGCGATATCGAGAAAAGGTCACAGAAAAACCGAAAGATATTGCGAAACGCTCCTAATAGAGTGGACAATTCAACACCTATGCACCCACATGTTAAATTTACTCAATTGAACAGCTTGGAGATAGCACAGTCTCCGTTTTTGAAACCTGTATTGCGGATTTTGTCACGAGACATACATGTACGATGAATTAACCTGACAAATTTACTAATGCTGTTTTCCTCAATAAACTGATATAAACTGAAGACATAAAGTCTAACGTCCCATATAAAAGTTCGGTTCAATACAAAATCGTATTGATACCGACAGACATCCAAGAGAGATCTACCCTTACTTTGCGATAGGAGGGATTGGGCCTTGCCCGAAGTATTAATTACGCGCACACTCTAGATGAGAGTGGAGAGACTCAAGTGGTTTATCAGCTAAGTATACGTTACACACAACATACAATTCACCGTTGCCAATACATTCTTGTAGACACCTAGTCATTTTGGGGTCACCCTTGGGGCATGTTTCTCAATTGCGACCGTGAAAAGACTGGTCAAAGAAATAGTTCGTCGAACTTGTTAATTGTCACCTTCTCCGATTATATATTTTGTGATCACCCTCATGGCTGGATTCTCAGCTGTGACCATGACAATGTTGGTCGGAGGGACATTTTTGCTCAATATATTGATGGTCACTTTTTCCGACGATACAATAATCAAACTTGAACAACTACAAAATAGCGATCGATCATACCATGGTCGCTCTCGGCTCGACGAGAAGGTCTTGGGCATGTCGACCAAAAGCATGGTAGCCTCCAACAATGTAAATTATGGTGCAGGCCATACAAATACAGATCCCCTAAATATTAAATGGTCGCAATCAAACATAATAATATATGGTTCGCTCCGAGTAAATAATCTACGGTCGCTTCACAATGAAAATAATTGGTCAGTCAAGTTGTACCGTAATGTATATGCTTTAATTGGCGTTTTGGACAATCTTGTTCTAACAGTGTGGTGGTTACGTGGAAAAAGATGCCGGCATGCTGACAAGAAGTCACATGAGCCCAGGCCAATATGCTAAATACATCATATCTAAGTGCATCCGAAGAACACGATAACTATTTCTTTGGTGTTTTTTATTTCAACCAAGTTGTACTGTCCATGTGGACCCCTTGTATGGCATCGTCACAAGGCCCCAAATACCAGATTGAGAGGTATTCGGTACAAATATTCAACTAAACGCAACATACAATGGTGGCGGGGAAAACAACACCAGCGGTCTGACAAGAAGTCGCATTTTCCAACGGATCAATATTCTGACTGCATCATAAAACATTATCAATAAACCGATTCACTTTATTTCAATGCAGGTGTCACCATGAATGACATGAACACACGGCCTGTAGCACAGACTTGCGCGGTATAACATAAACATATCCAAGAAAGGTGATGTAATGGCCCTATCAAGTTATCTGATGGAAAGTGATGAACTATGTTATCTTTAGCTTCAGGAAAAGGCACATACGGGAAAAATATTCGCATGATGCTCTGTGAAGCCCGGCCGGCGCCGACTGCTTATTTCCTTGAAATTCTTCATAATGTCCAGGAAGCTACATATTTTCAAAATTGACTTCGCCTCTGCATTTTATTCCGCCCCATAAATGAAATTATTCTTTGTTATCACAGAGGCGATATTCAATTAACTTGGCTCTATATTCAGGTGTGAACACATACAAGTAGGGGACATTAGCAGGTGCGACAAAGCTGCCTCTTATAAAATGCGATTAAATTGCTAAGATATAATTGATTAATAAAATATCTCATCGAACAATGTATGTTGCTTCTTGAACATGAACAGCTTGCTTTTCTGCAAACAGAATAATAAAAAAAACGTCTTTTGTAATCTTTCGAATTGTGACTGTATTTCCAGCTTGGAACTGATAAACGATTGATCTGAAAAGATAGTGTTTTGCAATTTAATACATAAAAGCTCGGACACAATTATATTTTTACCGGATAATTAACCTACAATCTCCAAGGAAAACGTTAATCGATTTTGAAAATATATATATATATATATATATATATATATATATATATATAAAAGACCTTTTAAATCAAACCTATAATCGAGCAGTTCTCAAAGCTGAGAAGAATGGCGAGGTTGACTTTCTGCTTGGTTGTTCTGTTCTTGTGGGTCGCTGTGATCTTCGAGGGAAAGCGCAATTGTGAGACATTTTATCAATCATCATTATACTTTTACTTACGACTGGCTCAGGGAATTAATGTTTTTGATTAGTAGATATAGATATAGGAAGGACAGCGTCTGTGAACCGATTTGAGTTTATATTTCTCACACGCGATGAGCATTTCCAGGCTGCAATCTCATCAGATAAACTATTTGAAATATTAGTTTTGAAGATTCAGTGTAAAGCAAACATCTATACTATAAACGTCATACACCAATGATTATTTTTACGAATTAACATCTGTTCATTTTTGTCCTGGTGCGCTGTCCGATGTTGTTGAAGCTATGTCAACGTAACATAAAATATATATATATGTATTTATAATGGTGACGTCTACACAAGGAACATTCATCTAGATGTTGCGTTTCGGAATCTAAAACATGAGGTATTTCATACCGGAATGAATCCGAGTTTTATATCTTAAAGACTCACACTTTAACTCGACAAAGAGCTGATCAGTGTGTGACCTCTCTTGCTGGAGGCGTGTCGCGACTGACCAATCAGAATTGAGAAAGAAGCGGACCATAATCTCGCTATGCCGGGTTGAATGGACAGTCAGGTTGGATTTTGAATCGCTCGGCAAAGGTATAAAATTGCACAAATTTAGTAATTTGACGACGGAAATATATAGAGTGACAATTGAAGAATATGCTGGTGTATTTTGTTTGGAAGTAAACCGTCTATTTCTCGTTTCACCCAAACTGCGTTTCAGACCTTGGTGTATTTTTATATAAAGCATGGGGTTATATATAGAGACCCCATAATTCGACACTTCGCCGTAATTACCACCGTCCACACCCTCCCCCCCCCCCAAAAAACGCTTTGTTTTGAGGGCCTGTGGATGAACTCAGTGCGTGTCGCTGAGTATAATCTGTAATGTCATCACATCATCATCATATTGTGATTTTATTTCACCGAGCCATCGCATTGCATCGTCATGTCATCGTGCCATCCTTACGTGTTATATTACGCTATCGCACGATTCGAGATATATATATATGTAATTCTGTATTTGACAGTTATTAACTTAACTGACCTTCGATATAAACTTGACAGTCATTAACTTTATTGATCACCATTATATGTAAGTTACGAAAATGTGTAACCAATCAGTCGTGTCGACATGCCCGCTGTCGTTTTAAACATAATATGCAATTTTCACGTTCGGAAGGACAATTTTGCTATGTCAGTCACGTATTATCCAAACAAAGGTATGCGTTTATTTTACATTTTTAAACAGCGGGTTTTAATCTAATTTTCGATAGACTTCGGCCTGGGATGCTGAATAAAGTTGACATATTTATTTATTATATTGGCATGACTCATACACCTTTCATATGTAAGTAACTTTATACTTCTATTATACAGAATAAACCATAAACTATATTACATTGTATCAGAATCTTGTCATGCCAAAAAATCTGGCTGTTATCGTAATCTGAATATTTTGGTATTCTATTATTACGAGAGCTTCCGGGGTTTTTTGCATCTTCCGTTGCGTTTCTGTATATCTGTGCGAATCTCCTGAATATATATCATAGGCAAGTCTTCATAAAAGCTCTGCGTGTCCGTCAACACGAATTCTTGCAGTATTACTTTCCTTTGGAATGGATCGTCCGACCAATATGGAGGATCGTGTTGACAAGCTCGCGTTTGGTAATGTCCTGCTCGTCCGAGAAGAAGATATGATCAACTGTTCTTTGCTTTGGCAACTCTAATTCCCACTGTAGCAATATTAGCAGCAAAAACATGTTTGCAATTTCTTTGGAGTGCGAAAGTAATTCGACATGGGAACATGGGTAATGGTGTTTCTAAAATTTCATCCATGAAATTCTATCAAACGCCGAAGTATTGGTCACGTCAGTTATCAAAACACGAATATTTGCAGTAATTTCGTTATTTTGGGATTACACTATCTTGGAATAACACAAATTTCAGTGCTGAAAAGTTGGTCGAGTCCGGTGTGGGATTCGAACCAGCGACCCCCGAGTCAGGCATCTAATCGCCAGCACTATGTCGGCGATCTAAACAACTCGGCCAACGGGCCCCCCACAAAATAGGAGGTAGCAGACCGGTAGTCTTGAAAGTGAACATACAGTACCCCTCTGATGATCGTAATGACACAGCTCGCACAACTGAATAGGATGGCGATTATGTGCCCGACTCTGGGGTCGCTGGCTCGAACCCCGCACGGGATTCGACCAACTTTTTATCACTAGAATTTGTGCTATTCTAAGATAGTGTAATTCCAAAATAACGAAAATACTGTTATACGATCACTTTCTAAATGACAAAAATATATCTACGAATATTTGAGTCTAAACCTTTTCAACACTTATTGAAACATCATTGTAATCTGTAAATACTTGTAAAATGTTGTAGCAAGAGTTAAAAACTACAATACCGGTACCGGTGTTTGTCCATCCTCATACATGTACAGCCATCATGCATCATTGTGTGTATTTATGGATTATGACCCTTGAACAGCAGCGGAGAGGACAACTATTCACATAAGTGTAAGTCTCTACATGACCTGACACCACCGTATATACAACATTTCTTTTTTTTTATTAAAAGACCGTTCTCTCAATTTGAGGGTAAATATACTGTTCGTGTTCCACGAGAAAGGACTACATTTATTTCTATACATGGCAGCCAGACTATGCAAGAGCGCCATCTGTATCTGCTTATAAAATCTAGGCTCAAGAAGTTATGGTTTTCATGTCACCTTTTTACAAGGAATGCTCTGATACATTCGTTCAAATTGCTCGACGTTTTAAATCCAGTGTATATCACCAAATACTAAGGTAATTTTAATATATTCTACTTTTTGCTATTATTCATAATAATTTTCTTTAAACTCAGCATTATTATTAAAATTAAATATTAATCATCGCTGTTAATTCAGTAACTTCATATTAGCAATGTGCCTATTTTAATCAATATTTTTTCTGACCAATTTACTTTGGAGTATGATTTATCCTAATTGAATATTACTGAGAATTGTGATTTCTTTCTGGCAGAAAAGCATGAATTTTGAAGAAAAAATAACGAAAACATCACTTTTCTGGTAACCCAAACGGCTGTCATTTTGAATTTTTTTGGAAGAGTGGGGGAGGGGGTGGGGGGGGGTAGGTTAAACATCACACACACATCATGTACATGTATCTCTCCCTTGTGTGAATCTACCACTCTTTGTTAGATATTATTCAACTATTTTCAAGGCCATCCATTCTTTAAATGCATTCATCCCTCCCCAAATAACCTTCCATTGTAACCATCCACTTCTTTGTTATATACATGTAGTGTGTTTAACATAACATACATGTATTGGGAGACTATACATGTATTTCAACATACCGGCCTTTCATTCCACAAAACCGGCTGGCACCAATGATACATTGGACTGTAACGGGCAATGCATTCCTACTGTCACACCGTTCCAACCCAGTGGTCGTACTCAACCGTCGTTGCTCCCAGAACATTGGGGTATACCGGAAATACTAGCCGTGTTACTGATCTTCCACCTCGCTTGTCTTCAGGTTTACGTGTATCAGTGAACTGTTCAGAGCAAAAGTGTTCCATGTATCGGTAACTTTACAAATTTTCTGAATACCAGTGCAAACTTCGACGGACCAAAAGTAGGTAATATAAAAACCGATATATTCCTACGAAGTAGGCTAGCTACCATCTGCAAATTGTCCGATAGTCAGCGAGTCCATCGGAATCCTTTCGTCGGCGAAATAAGGATAACCGATGACATTAGAACCTTGATTTTCTTGCATGAAGATGCATTAGGGGACTGTTACCAGCAAGTACTGATCTGACCTACTTTTGATGAAAATCACTGATGATTCTGGCTGTTCCCATCTTAATACGGGCAGGATTTCAACTTGGGGCGGAGGCTTTCCAAAAGCTCAGTGCGCGTCGGAGTTCTAATGCCTACCCTCCTTCGTAGGTCCTGTGACGTCAGCCACACTGCCATGTTAAGATGGTGTAATTGCAAAATAACGAAAATATTGTAATATTAAAACTGTTAATGGAGAAATCTAAGTAGCTGGCGTATTTCAGAGTACAGTCCCAACCAGATCTTCGAAGGAGGAACTTCTAACTTTTGAGCACAAACCAATTTAAAATACCAGAAACACCCACATGGCCAATAGTATACATTGAAAAATCATTAGGAAAAATCCCTGCAAATTAGAAGTATACGTTTTATCTTTTTAAACATACAAAACCCCTTATATATTTAACTTAATATATTATAAACACACCGTTTTACTTTTTTATCATTTGTGAGAGGGGGGGGGGGATACCCCCAAATAACCTTCCATTATAACCCCACCCTCTTTTGTTAAAGTGATCGTAAACCCTCAAGTAAAGTTTCTATCAAATGAAATACCATTGCAAACAGTGTGGCAAAATATTTATTGTAATTTTTTACGATTTTATTACACAGAGTAAACTGCAAATAAAGTATGGTATTCTATGGTGGCCTGTTGCAATCATATTTAGGTCCAGTGACGTCACACTGCCTTAATACATATATTTCAAACTGTGTATGCACTTTCCAATGCTTTATTCAAGCTTAAGGTGTATACACTTTGAGTTTCGATATAGACCCACTGTTCCAATGTGCATGTTTCACCAAAATCTGGGAGATGGTGACTCGTAAGTGTCAAGTACATTTGAATTTTGCATTTAATTTCACAGATTTTGGTGAAACATGCACATTGGAACAGTGAGTCTATGCTGAAACTCAAAGTGTATACACCTTAAGCTTGAATAAAGCATTGGAAAGTGCATACACAGTTTGAAATATATGTATTAAGGCAGTGTGACGTCACTGGACCTAAATATGATTGCAACGGACCACCGTAGAATACCATACTTCATTTGCAGTTTATTCCGTGTAATAAAATTGTAAAAAATTAGAATAAATATTTTCCGACACAGTTCGCAATGGTCTTTCATTTGATGGGAACTATACTTGAGGGTTTACGATCACTTTAAACACCTTACGGATACACATGTATTTCTACATCCGGGACCTTTCATTCTCCAAAACCGGCTGGCTCCAAATGATCACGTGTTTTTCTACATCCGGGACCTTTCATTTCCCAAAACCCGCTGGCCCCAAAATGATGACGTCACGTCACGTGACCAGCTCATTTGGGGTGTTGGGGCCAGCCAGCCATCTTAACTACCATCGTCGGCATTATATTTTGCTTTCATACATGTTTTATCCATAATAACGGGCATATAAATTTCTGTGAATTTATGCATTATGGGTCTATCAGTGGGGCCGAGCACATGCATGGGATATTTAGTTGTGCATAGAACCAGTAACCTGGTTCCCTAGACTAAGGGTATGTGTCAGAATTGTAATACGCTGGACAGGGTACCAGGCTAGGCGAAGACAAATTTGCACTACTTGTAATCGGTTTTTGATCGTTTTTCTCATCTGAGAACAAATTCTCGAAGGATTCTCGACTGAGTGGCGATATTGTTTTTTTTTCGAGAAACATCTCGATTTTTGTGAAAAAAAATCTCGATTTTCTCTCACCTTTGAAATTCGCGATATCGAGAAAAGATCACAGAAAAACCGAACGATATTGGGAGACGCTCCTAATAGAGTGGACAATTCAACACCTATGCACTCACATGTTAAATTTACTCAATTGAACAGCTTGGAGATAGCACAGTCTCCATTTTTGAAACCTTTATTGCGGATTTTGTCACGAGACATACGATGAATTAACCTGACAAATTTACTAATGCTGTTTTCCTCAATAAACTGATATAAACTGAAGACGTAAAGTCTAACCTCCATATAAAAGTTCGGTTCAATACAAAATCGTATTACTAACGACAGACTTCCAAGTGAGATCTACCCTTACCTTGCTATAGGAGGGATTAGGCCTTGCCTGAAGTACTAATTACGCGCACACTCTAGATGAGAGTGAAGAGATTCAAATGGTCGATCAGCTAAGTATACATTACACGCAACATACAATTCACCGTTGTCATTGTATTGTTATTTCGTCAACGTGAACTGTCGTCAAAGGATATTTGACCGTTCAAGACATTCTTGGAGACACATAGTCATTTTGGGGTCACCCTTGAGGCATGTTTCTCAATTGCGACCGTGAAAAGACTGGTCAAAGAAATAGTTCGTCGAACTTGTTAATTTTCATCTTCTCCGATGATATACTTCATGATCACCCTCATGGCTGGACTCGCAGCTGTGACAAATGTTGGTGGGAGGGACTTTTTGCGCAATATATTCATGGTCACTTTTTCCGACGATACAATAATCAAACTCGAACAACTACATAATAGCGATCACTCATAGCATGGCCGCTCTCGGGTCGACGAGAAAAGTCCTGGACATATCGGCCAAAAGCATGGTTGCCACCGTCAATGTAAATTATGATGCAGGCCATACACGTACAGATCCCCTAAATATTAAATGGGCGCAATCCAACATAGTGATATATGGTTCGCTCCGAGTAAATAATCTACGGTCGCTTCACAATGAAAATAATTGGTCAGTCAAGTTGTACCGTAATGTATATGCTTTAACCCTACCTGGCCTGGAAGGGGGGCAGAGAGAAGACCTCCCCCTAGTGAACTTTTGCTGCTCGAAACGACAAAACCGAGGAGGCAGAAGCTTGAGTGACTTTAAGCTTATCTTATTGAGGTCATTTTGAGCGTATTTTCAATAACCCCGAGCAGGATCATGGTAAATTCAAAATGGCGGCCATGTGGTATCCGCGAAAGTCGTGTTTTTTAATCTTTTCGCTCCATTTCTTCACATTTTCCTTGCCTAAAAGGCCTTAAAAGTATTTTATTTATGCAAAACTAATTATTCTCTATTTTATTAGATTTTTTTCGAGAGAAAAATCTGAAAAATGAAAATTTCGAAAAATCGACCCCAAAAGGGCCGAAAAATGGCTTCCGAGAAGATTACGTCACTGTGACGTCATCATGGCGGCCATATTGGATTTTTTTACATTTTCCGGTAGAGCTTGAACCCAAAATACTGTGTGGTAAGTTTCAGTGCATTAGCCTTAGTGGTAGAGAAAATATATAGGGGGGGCACTTTCCGCCCCCCCCCCCCAGGCTGCGATACACCCCAAATCGCCCAGGCCAGATAGGGTTAATTGACGTTTTGGACAATCTTGTTCTAACAGTGTGGTGGTTACGTTGATAAAGATGCCGGCATGCTGACAAGAAGTCACATGAGCCCAGGTCAATATGCTAAGTACATCATATCTAAGTGCATCCGAAGAACAAGAGAACTAATTCTTTGATGTTTTTTATTTCAACCAAGTTGTACTGTCCATGTGGACCCCTTGTATGGCATCGTCACAAGGCCCCAAATACCAGATTGAGAGGTATTCGGTACAAATATTCAACTAAACGCAACATACAATGGTGGCGGGGAAAACAACACCAGCGGTCTGACAAGAAGTCGCATTTTCCAACGGATCAATATTCTCACTGCATCATAAAACATCAGCAATAAATAGAGGATATTGCACTGTTGAGTTTGAATAGCATAAATATTTGTTCGAGTGAAAGGTGGAAGGATAACCCACGAGACGCGAAGCGTCGAGTGGGTTATCCTTCCACCTTTGACGAGAACAAATATTTATGCTGTTCAAACTCAGCAGTGCAATATTCTATTTATTATTTATAGAACATTATTTTTCTTATCAATTTTGTAATATTAGACACTGTGGGCTGTCTTTTGAAGTAATTTTCTAACACAAATTAGGTCGGATTTTATTTTGTTTATGCCGCGCAGAAATACAAAGACATTAGCCAATGGGAATGGAAGAGTCCCGTCTGAAGTCACGTGCAACTGTCAATCAAGCGGTTGAGTCGAAAGATCGCGATCGAAGCGAGAAGTAAAAGAGTTTACAGACTTTCAGTTTACCCGACAGTGAAAGGAAGGCAAGTTCTCACGAAGGACAGTGACACGCGGGCCTGTTCATAGCTGTCTACATCTCGGTTCAGTTGAATTGCCTGAAGTGAAACCGGAAGAACGGGCAACAAAAACACAACACTGCTGACTCGACTCGCGACTGTGCCGAACACGCATGGTCGGATAAACACAACAAACTGCAACTTCAAGCTCTCCGTCTGGGTAACTGTATGTGGAAACCGCTATGCAGCATATGAGAAATCAACTTTAGAGCTATCCCCTTTTAGCTTGTTTGTATATCTTTGGGCTCGAACGTAACTGAAGCGTTTTCCTACTGAACATGCAGAAAGCCAGCCCATCGCAGTTTGCGGGTTTCACGTTTTTCTGCATCATCTTTGTGAAAGTCTAAGTACCCAAGGTGGTTAGTAACTTTATTTCTACTCATACCAGTATTAATTGTGCATTCTTGGTTGACGTAACAACTGTTGTTTTATGTCGAAGGAGCCTAAAAGTTCACTTACTGCGAAAGTCTAAAAATAGACCTGACATCACGATATCAGGTCATATCGTCCACGGCCAAATCGTCCAAGACCATTGAAAAAAACATCGCCCAAATATTGAGACAGATCGACCGACGACTGAGGCCGATCACTCAAAGTATTTTATAGATCGTACCAGCGCTGCGTGGATATGTTAGCTAACACTTAAATAAAAGATATATTGAATTTTATATGAAATGATCTGTATATATATTCATTCCATTACGAAGTTTTGAAGGGTTATGAATTGTTGGCAAGCATTCTCAGAATGAAAGTACCGTAGTGAAATAAGTAGTTCCGGCAACGTCACTGTCAGGTCAGAGTTCACATGTACTCAGCAGTTAGATAACAAAAGTGTTATCTAACTGCAAAAGTGTTATCTAACTGCAATGAAAATATCACTTTTAAGAGTGAAGAAAATATAAGGATTTCACTGTTATATAAATAATAAACTGATTTACTTCATTTCAATGCAGGTGTCACCTAAACATATCCAAGAAAGATGATGTAATGGCTCTATCAAGTTATCTGATGGAAAGTGATGAACTATGTTATCTTCAGACTTAGAAAAAGGCACATACGGGAAAAATATTCGCAGGATGCAATTTGTTACACGGAACACGAATCTGTGGAGCTCGGCGCCGACTGCTTATTATAATATCTAGGAAGCTACATATTTTCAAGATCGACTTCGCCTCTGCATTTTATTCCGCCTCATAATTGAAATTACTATTTATTATCATAGAGGCGATATTCAATTAAAGATGTAATCAGCCTCAAATCTGGGCTGAAATCGATGTCTCTCAATCTTAACGAAAGTGACATATGTTACAACAGGTACAGAATGAAACACATCTGACCACAAGAAACTAAACTTGTTTCTACCATTCACGAGAAAATAGAAGGAGTTGATCTTTAAAAATAAACAGCATGGCATGCCGTTTATTTTTTCACGGCCGTGTCAACAAGCGTATACACGTATGGTGCATTCTACCAACGTATGCTATGCGACATCACCGAACCGTAGGCATGAGCCATGACGCTATCCCATGGCTGCAGCTGTGCAGCATTCAAATTCGTGAGCGTCGCCACGTCACTCATACGTCACGCAGTGACGTCATTTTCCTCTCCGCGTACAGCACACACTCAATGGCGAGACAGAAAAGCCGTCGAAGCGGGCAGAGTTACAAATTTCTCTGACAAGATATTCTTGCATTCGTTGTATATGACGATCCCACTGTCATCAAATATAATACATATGATGCTTTGGTAATCTTCCCTGCTGAAAAAACGCACAGGGGAGAGTTTACAAAATCCATCCATTTTGAGGCTGATTACATCTTTAACTTGGCTTGATGTTCAGGTGTGAACACGTACAAGTATTAGCAGGTGCAGCAAAGCTGCCTCTTGAAAAATTCGATTAAATTGCTACGATATAATTGATTAATTAAATATCTCATCGAACAATGTATGTTGCTTCTTCAACATTAACAGCTTGCTTTTCCGCAAATACAATAATAAAAAGAATCTTTCGTAATCTTTCGGATTGAGACTGCATTTCCAGCTTGGAACTGATAAATGATAGATCTGAAAAGATAGTGTTTTGCAACTTAATACATAAAAGCTGGGATATTTACCGGATAATGAACATACATTCTACAAGGAAAACGTTGATCGATTTTGGAAAAAAACATATATAAAAGACCCTTTAAATCATAAAACCATAAATCGAGCAGTTCAACAAGCTGAGAAGAATGACGAGGTTGACTTTCTGCTTGGTTGCCCTGTTCCTGTGGGTCGCTGTGATCTTCGAGGGAAAGCGCAATTGTAAGACATTTTATCAGTCATCATTATACTTTTACTTACGGCTGGCTCTGTGAATTAATGTTTTTGATTAGTAGATATAGATATGGGAAGGACAGCATCTGTGAACCGATTTGCGTTTATATTTATCACACGCAATGAGCTCTTGCATTAGTCCAATACACGGTATATATCACGATATAGCAGGTTATATATAGGTCTGTAACCGGGCTACATTTAGGCGATTTTGATGTATTTTCATTGTAATCTGAACTTTTCAAAATCTGTTTCATCTTCAATTTATATTAAAAGGAGTTATAGTCTCAGACAATGTATTTAACGGCATTCGCCAGGTTAATCATCATTTGGAGAACATCAGCCAAAACTAGCCCTAGTGTTTCAAGAATGTCCCAGTGCTTTCAAGAAATAAACTTCTCAATATATCATGTCCAATCTACCATCGACACATTTGGTTGAGGTATCGGATTTTCTTTGCAAGTGAAATATCTTCTGGAAAACCCAGGAGAGTGCCGGACTTAATACAATGGTCGTCGCATTCATTTCCAGGTAGCAATCTCATCAAATAAACTATATGAAACATTAGTTTTGAAGATTCAGTGTAAAGCAAACATCTGTACTATAAACGTCATACACCAATGATTATTTTTGCGAATTAACATCTGTTCGTTTTTGTCCTGGTACCCTGTCCGATGTTGTTGAAGCTATGTCAACGTAGCATAAAATAAATATACGTTTATAATGGTGACGTCTACACAAGGAACATTCATCTAGATGTTGCGTTTCGGAATCTAAAACTTTCGATAGACTTCGGCCTGGGATACTGAATGAAGTAGACATATTTATTATATTGGCATGACTCATAAACCTTTCATATGTAAGTAACTTTATACTTCTATTATACAGAATAAACCATAAACTATATTACATTGTATCAGAATCTTGTCATGCCAAAAAATCTGGCTGTTATCGTAATCTGAATATTTTGGTATTCTATTATTACGAGAGCTTCCGGGGTTTTTTGCATCTTCCGTTGCGTTTCTGTATATCTGTGCGAATCTGTTGAATATATATCATAGGCAAGTCTTCATAAAAGCTCTGCGTCTCCGTCAACACCAATTCTTGCTGTATTACTTTCCTTTGGAAATGGATCCTCCGACCAACATGGAGGATCGTGTTGACAAGCTCGCGTTTGGTAATGTCCTGCTCGTCCGAGAAGAAGATATTACCAACTGTTCTTTGCTTTGGCAACTCTAATGCCCACTTTAGCAATATTAGCAGCAAAAAACATCTTTGCAATTTCTTTGGAGTGCGAAAGTAATTCGACATGGGAACATGGGTAATGGTGTTTCTAAATTTCATCCATGAAATTCTATCAAACTCCGAAGTATTGGTCACGCCAGTTATCAAAACACGAATACATGTACTTGCAGTAATTTCGATATTTTGGGATTACACTGTCTTAGGATAGCACAAATTCTAGTGCTGAAAAATTGGTCGAGTCCTATGCGGGATTCGAACCAGCGACCCCAGAGTCAGGCACCCAATCGCCAGCACTGTATGTCACGAACATACAGTACCCCTCTGATGATCGTAATGACACTGCTCCCACAGCTGAATAGGATGGCGATTATGTGGCCGACTCTGGGGTCGCTGGTTCGAATCCCGCAAGGGACTCGACCAACTTTTTAGCACTAGAATTTGTGCTATTCTAAAATAGTGTAATCCCAAAATAACGAAAATACTGTGATACGATCACTTTCTAAATGACAAAAATATATCTACGAATATTTGCGTCTAAAATGCATTTTGGATGTTTAGGTAAAAACCTTTTCAACACTTACTGAAACATTATTGTAGTCTGTAAATACTTGTAAAATGTTGTAGTAGGAGTTAAAAAGTACAGTACCGGTACCGGTGTTTGTCCATCATCATACAGCCATCAGGCATCATGGCATTATTCCTGTCGTTATCGAGTGTATTTACGGATTATACTAGCACCTACCCTTCTTAGTCAGAGAGGGCAAATAAGGTGGCCCTTAAAATTGAGCAGAAGAGGAGACGACAACTATTGACTGAAGTGTAAATCTCTACATGATCTGACACCACCGTATATACAACATTTATTTCTTTTTTTTATTAAAAGACGGTTCTCACAATTTGGGGGCAAATAAACCGTTCGCGTTCCACGTGAAAGGAATACATTTATTTCTATACATGGCAACCAAACTATTCAAGAGCGCCATCTTTATCTGCTTATAAAATCTAGGCTCAAGAAGTTGTGGATTTCATGTCACCTTTTTACAAGGAATGCTCTGATACATTCCTTCAAATTGCTCGACGTTTTAAATCCAGTGTATATCACCAAATACTAAGGTAATTTTAATATATTCTACTTTTTGCTATTATTCATAATAATTTTATAATTGTACAGACCTTTTGGTCTTTGATATATGTTGGCATTTTGTGGGAAGTTGATGCTGGGTCGACATCGGGCCTTACAGGCTAGTCTTTTGTGTTAAATGCCGTCATTTACATCTGACGACGATACAGCTCACCAATCTCTAATGTACGAGTTGTCACAGCGAAACAGCTCACCAATTACCAGTATACGAGTTGTCAGAGCATTTCCATCATAGCTCTCTAGATTTGTATCTAATACCGCTTATGCCGGTGCTAGGGGCCGTGTGGTCATATCATCCAAGTTGCCACATGAACAGGTACAATAAAAGCGTACCTGAGATACAACACATATCACGAATCGTTAGATTCTTGGTATGTGCTTTAGAATAGGTTAACCAGAAGACTATTCTGTGAAGTCATGTGACGCAGTCAGTATGTCGGCACCTCTTCCCACTTCCCTTATATGTGTTGTAATTATTATAATAATTAAATATTAATCATCGCTGTCGAATTAGTAACTTCATATTAAGAATGTGCTTATTTTAATCAATATTTTTCTGACGAATTTACTTTGGAGTATAATTTATCTTAATTGAATATTAATTGTGTTTTCTTTCTGGCAGAATGGCATGAATTTTGAAGAAAAATAACGAAAACATCACTTTTCTGGTAACCCAAATGGCTGTCATTTTGAATTTACTGATGATCGTCTGCTCGGAGCGGGGGGAATGCAAACAGGCTAGTTATGATTCCATTATGATAAACTACTAAGTCACGGAGTGTGTTGTCCTTCCGGAGATGATAGAGTAGAATGTTTGGCAGGTATGGCCAAAAATTCCCCCCAAAGGGATTAACGTACCTACAAGCGGAACAATATAAAATCTTTCATAGCTCAGCTTATTGTAATTTATTTGAGCTTATTAGCCCACCATCACCAGATGGTGGGCTGTTCAAATCGCTTTTCGTCCGTGGTCCGTCGTCCGTCGTCCGTCCGTCGTCCGTCCGTAAACAATTCTTGTTATCGCGATTTCTCAGGAACTACTGCACCGATCTTTCTGAAATTTGGTACACAGGTTCCCCTTGGGGTCTAGTTGTGCAGATACCTTTTCTGGTTCGATTCGAAAATCCAATATGACCAAAGGGCGGCCATATTGGATTTCCACATGAAACCTTGTTATCGCGATTTCTCAGGAACTACCGCACGGATCTTTCTGAAATTCGGTACACAGGTTCCCCTTGGGGTCTAGTTGTGCAGATACCTTTTCTGGTCCGATTCGGAAAACCAATATGGCCACAAGGCGACCATCTTGGATTTCCCCATGAAACCCTGTTATCGCGATTTCTCAGGAATTACTGCACGGATATTTCTGAAGTTTGGTACACAGGTTCCCCTTGGGGTCTAGTTGTGCAGATACCTTTTCTGGTCCGATTCGAAAATCCAATATGGCCACAAGGCGGCCATCTTGGATTTCCCCATGAAACCTTGTTATCCCGATTTCTCGGGAACTACTGCACGGATCTTTCTGAAATTTGGTATACAGGTTCCCCTTGGGATCTAGTCGTGCAGATACCTTTTTCTGGTCCGATTCGAAAATCCAATATGGCCACAAGTCGGCCACCTTGGATTTCCCCATGAAACCTTGTTATCGCGATTTCTCAGGAACTACTCCATGGATCTTTCCCAAATTCGGTACACAGGTTCCCCTTGGGGTCTAGTTGTGCAAGATACCTTTTCTGGTCCGATTCGAAAATCCAATATGGCCACCAGGCAGCCATCTTGGATTTCCCCATGAAATCTTGTTATCGCGTTTTCTCAGGAACTATTTCATGAATTTTTCTCAAATTTGGTACAGAGGTTTCCCTTGGGATCTAGTTGTGCAGATACCTTTTTCTGGTCCGATTCGAAAATCCAATATGGCCACAAGGTGGCCATCTTGGATTTCCCCATGAAACCTTGTTATCGCGATTTCTCAGGAACTACTGCACGGATCTTTCTGAAATTTGGTACACAGGTTCCCCTTGGGATCTAGTTGTGCAGATACCTTTTTCTGGTCCGATTCGAAAATCCAATATGGCCACAAGTCGTCCACCTTGGATTTCCCCATGAAACCTTGTTATCGCGATTTCTCAGGAACTACTACATGGATCTTTCCCAAATTCGGTACACAGGTTCCCCTTGGGGTCTAGTTGTGCAAGATATCTTTTCTGGTCCGATTCGAAAATCCAATATGGCCACCAGGCAGCCGTCTTGGATTTCCCCATGAAACCTTGTTATCGCGTTTTCTCAGGAACTACTTCGTGAATTTTTCTCAAATTTGGTACAGAGGTTCCCCTTGGGGTCTAGTTGTGCAAGATACCTTTTCTGCTCCAATTCGAAAATCCAATATGGCCACGAGGCAGCCATCTTGGATTTTCCCATGAAACCTTGTTCTCGCGATTTCTCAGGAACTACTCCATTGATCTTTCCCAAATTTGGAATACATGTTCCCCTTGGGGTCTAGTTGTGCAAGATACCTTTTCTGGTCCGATACGAAAAGATTTTCCCATGAAACCTTGTTATCGCGATTTCTCAGAAACTACTCCATGGATCTTTCCCAAATTCGGCACACAGGTTCCCCTTGGAATCTAGTTGTGCAAGATTCCTTTTCTGGTCCGATTCGAAAAAACAATATGGCCACCAAGCAGCCATCTTGGATTTCCCTAAAAAACTTTATCGTGATTTCTCCGGAAGTACTGCATGGATCTTTCTCAAATTTGGTACATAGGTTCCCCTTGGGGTCTAGTTGTGCAAAATACCTTTTTCGATCTGATTCGAAAATCCAATATGGCCACCAGGCGCCCATCTTGGATTTCCCATGAAACTTTATCGTGATTTCTCAAGAAATACAGCATGGATCTTCCTCAAATTTGGTACACAGTTTCCCCTTGTGGTCCAGTTATGCAAGATACCTTCTTTTGGTCCGATTCGAAAATCTGATATGGCCGCCAGGTGACAATCTTGAATTTTCCTTTGAAACATTGTTATCGTCAATTCTCAGGAACTACTTCATTGATTCTTTCTGAAATGTGGTACACAGTTACAAGCGTCTAATCCGTCATTCATAATCCAGCCGTCGTCCATTAGAGAATATCCGCGTCCATAATCCAAAGACCTATTCCATTTCCATATAACAGTATTAGCACCAAATTCAAAAAGACAAAAGTATACATAAACATAGGCTTGTTTCCTGCAAGAGAGAAGCGGTCAACAGTTTTCAATGATGCCGGCAAGACATCATGATATTCCAAAATATCAAATCCGTATCGCTGATCAGTATTCTTAATCCATAATATTCGTTATAGAGTCGTCATCTAAAAAATGATGTATCTCAGTCACGCTTTGATTGTGACTGTTCATATGAGTACCATGAGGATCTTGAAGTACATGGGTTCATACGGCCCTAGCCCCGGGTTAAGCGGAATTAGACACAAGTTACGAAACGTAGCGCCATAGATCTTGCACGCTACGTTCGTATTTTGCTATCAGCATGCGATATGTATCGCCAAATTTGAGAAACTTTGAGTGGAGGCGCTTGGTGGAATAGCCCTGTTTTATAAGTTTCTGCAACAATGTTTTGTGACGTTGATTAAAATCATCACATTTAACACAGGTCCCACATGGGGCCTAGTTGTGAAAGATGCCTTTTTTGGTCCGATTCGAAAATCCAAGTTACGCTTAAAATTACATGTGATACGGTATTCCCGAGTTGTGACGTTGCATCACACGAGTCGGCGGATCAAACAGTGGCACATATTCTATATAGTGACTATAGAGAATATTCATACCTTCACCTTCCATATCGAGGAGTTCAAATAATTCGGAATTAAAATGTATTTCTTCAAATTTTAAATCAGTTTTCTTAGTCCAGTGAACTGTTTCGTCTGCCGACGGGTCGGCTACATGAAGGGACGTCACTCTTGTGACATCGTTACAACTCGACAACTTTAGACTACTGCGTGTTTCGATCCCAGGGAGATAATCAGGATTCAGACACTTTCGAAGTTTCAACATTACTGCGGGGATCCCTTCAGTATTAAGTATTGTACCATGTTACTATTTTCGAGCATGGTTTCTTAAAAGAGATATCTCAAACTAGCCCAGTAAACAGAACAGAATTAGCATTCGTTCCTAATTATAAAATCTTAAGTATGTTTCATAGCTCATGCCAAAGTGTCAAAGACATTTGTCTTCGCTTCCAGTACTTAATGATGACACGTGCCAAAAAAATACTACAGAACGAAGAGGAATGATTCTCCGGGCATTCACTTTCAGACTAACGTTGCTCTTTTCTCTTGTACTATTACAACTGACATAAGTACAGTTTCTAGAAATCTTGAAAATCCTTAAACTTAGAAAGATGATATCATGGTGTTTTCCAGTGTCCCTTTTTCGATCTTTTTCGCTCAGATTCGAAATTCCGTAAACAAAATTACAAATCAATCATTTGTTCTTAGTAACAATGGACAAACAGATCCTCTTGTCATTAGCTTACAATTATCGGACAATGGTGGACGCCAAGATCCTTCAGGAAATATTTTCACAACAATCTAGCGTCGAATTTGAGACATTTGTCATACCACAATTCACGAATTCATTACGTTAAGGTTTGGGTTAATAACTTAGCGCCATGGGAAAACTCAAAGTGCATGCGACCATAACGTGTCATCTAAAATTAGTATATCTCTTTTCAGTAGTAAAATTCCAGGTCATCTCTTAACCACGATCCCGTGCATTCATACAGGATTCAGACATGTCAAGCTGAGTAGGGGATAATTTGCATAACGTCCTATGGGGACAACAAGGGAAAAATCAAAATGGCAGTCGTCTTATGTAATCTGATATCCATACTTCATTACCAATTTCGGTACATTTTTCGAAGAACCCCCCCACCATAAAAAAACACATACACACAAACAATAGTTGTGCTTCAGTTACTTTTGCCCGAGTGCTATATTATTTGGTTGCATTTTCGCCCGACCCTGCACAGCTTCCCGAGACAATTCTTTTCATTATGGTCATTTTTCATCTCCAAATATGTTTTCCCCTAATCAAGTTGCTTAACGATACAGCTGTTTTGAATTCCTGCTCTTTTTTATATCATAGCACATTTTTTTGCAGCCATGCGAGTAATTGTTTGATCTTTTTAATTGGAATTTTGAGTAAATGTTTCAATACTCTTTTCAGTCTTCCGATATCATAGCTTATAATTATGCTCTTTGCATAGCAAGAGTAGAAGATCCGATATTCAATAATCAGCCGTCATTCATAAAGTATTTCCACGTCAATAATCTAAGAAATATTTCGTATGACAGCGCCAATACAAAATATGTATAAAATGAAAAAAAACAAAACAAGATGGTTATTTGGAAGAAAGAAGCGGTAAACAGTTTCCAATGTTATCAGCAAGACACGATAATATTATTTACATAAAATCATAATCACTGACAATTGTTGTTTATCCAAATAAATTTTCAATTCGTTTTCGAGAGTATGTATCTCAATCGCGCATTGGAGTGTCTCTTCATTTGAGCATCATGGCATGTAAATACGATATATTCAAACGGCTCCCAGCCCAACCCTAGCTGATCTGGGCGATTTGGGGTGTATCGCAGCCTTGGGGGGGGGGGAGCGGAAAGTGCCCCCATATATATTTTCTCCACCACTAAGGCTAGAGCGCTGAAACTTACCACACAGTATGTTGGGTTCAAGCTCTATCGGGAAATGTGAAAAACAATCCAAGATGGCCGCCATGATGGCGTCACAGTGACGTCATATTCCGCGAGCCATTTTTCGGACTTTTTGGGGTCCATTTTTCGAAATTTTCATTTTCCCGATTTTTCTCTCGAAAAAAATCAAATGAAATAAAGAATAATTAGCTTTGCATAATAAAATACTTTCAAGGCCTTTTAGGCAAGGAAAATGTGAAGAAATGGAGCGAAAATATTGAAAAACACGACTTTCGCGGATATCACATGGCCGCCATTTTGAATTTACCCATGATTCTCTTCCCGGGGTATATGAAAATAGGCTCAAAATGACCCCAATAACATAAGCTTTAAAGTCACCAAGTTTCAGTCTCCTCGGTTTTGTCGTTTCGGAGCAGCAGAGAAACGTTCACTAGGGGGGGGGGGGTACTTTCGGCCCCCCCCCCTTTCAGGCCAGGTAGGGTTAAGTGAATTTAGACACAAGTTACAAAACGTAGTAGCGCCAAAGATCGTACTTTACCGTCAGTGTACGATACTTATCACAGAAGTTGAAAAACTCTGAAGCATCATTGAAAAAATTCATATTGGTAGCCTCTAGGTGCCATCTAGAACATTTCATTTCTATATTTCTGGGCTTTCTTCTTCACCTTTTCTACCAAGGTTTACGGTAAGACCTATCATCTACATAACATAGTCCATTTAGTGCATTTTGTAACTATTCTAAAATTATCAAGTATGTCATATTTTTAAACTCAGCAACTAAGAAACCAAATTTTCATTTCAGCAGTATAACTGCCAATTTTTAATATTTCAATGTAAATCACAGGAAAACTCGATCCAAAAGTATGCATAGTGTGCATGTTAATAGGATGTAAAAAAAACGTGAAAATGTGCGTTTTTCACTTTTTGGGTGGATTTCCCATAGTATTTTCCTAAATTCCGAAAAAAAAACACCTCGCAAAACAAATTCATTCTGATCTTAATTTCGTTATTATATAGTCATGCTTCACTAGTGTTAATTTCATTTTGATCCAAGAAGTGCTTTTGATAAAAATTGAAACATCAATTCGTTGTTTTTTTGCAACCTGGCACGAAGTGTTGCTATTCCAAATACGTCACTGAAATCAGCGATTACGCCAGTGGCCGTGTGGTAAGTTCGTATGCTTCGATAAACCAATGTTCAGTTTTGTGAGTTCCAATCATGTCGCTAACATGAATATTTTGTCGTGTCCATAAACACTTGAGATTATTTTCATCGAATTATGAAGCATAATAGAACTTTTATATATATCTTCATTGACAATTGAAAGTATAGATTATATACAAGTATACATGTATTGTTACAAGAATACTCGCGCACATGCAGTGTCACAGTGTACATGTTTGGCTGTTATTGGGAAAATGTTCTACCTTCAAGTAAACCAAGAACTTTTTTATTTGTAAATTTTCACTTAGATCTTTTGTGTTGAAGACATCGGAGAAGCCGATATAGTTTTTAAGTGATCGATGTTGTCAGCATAATTGTCACAGTTGTAAAGGGGAACTGCGAACTGTGTGTGAGACTTGTACCACGCATCCGAGCAAACAAGAGAATTATCTGTTTCACAATTTGGTCGGGCTCGGGGTGAATGTTCGCGTGATATAGACATACTGGGTTCGATTTATCCACGATTTAGAGGGCGGCTCTACAAATCTGCTCGTAGAAACGTTGAACCGGCAACACCAGAGGCTACCGAATCTCGTCCTTTTTGTCCCCCGCCGCAACGCGGCCGGGGACTTTAAAATGGTTCTTGCTTCTATGTGTCCGTGCATGCACGGACATGTCCGTGCAAATACTTCATAAGCAATAACTTCTAAATGCTTTGTCGGATTCCTCCGAAATTTGGCATCTGCATTCTTTGCGACAAGACGTCTCTTGGTATTACGTTTCAGCAAGATCCGCCTGTAGGTGGCGCCACTGGGGTCTTGCTTCTATGTGCACGGACATGTCCGTGCAAATACTTCGTAAGCAATAACTTCTAAATGCTTTGTCGGATTCCTCCGAAATTTGGCATCTGCATTCTTTGCGACAAGACGTCTCTTGGTATTACGTTTCAGCAAGATCCGCCTGTAGGTGGCGCCACTGGGTCTTGTTCCAATCTTTAGTGCATGTCCGTGCAAATACTTCGTAAGCGATAACTCCTAAATGCTTTGTCGGATTCCTCCGAAATTTGGCATCTGCATTCTTTGCGACAAGACGTCTGTTGGTATTACGTTTCAGCAAGATCCACCTGTAGGTGGCGCCACTGGGTCTTGTTCCAATCTTTAGTGCATGTCCGTAGATGTTCGTGCAAATGCTTCATAGGCGATAACTCCTAAATACTTTGTCGGATTCCTCCGAAATTTGGCATCTGCATTCTTTGCGACAAGACGTCTGTTGGTATTACGTTTCAGCAAGATCCGCCTGTAGGTGGCGCCACTGGGTCTTGTTCCAATATTTAGTGCATGTCCGTGCAAATACTGCGTAAGCGATAACTCCTAAATGCTTTGTCGGATTCCTCCGAAATTTGGCATCTGCATTCTTTGCGACAAGACGTCGCTGGTATTACGTTTCAGCAAGATCCGCCTGTAGGTGGCGCCACTGGGTCTTGTTCCAATCTGTAATGCATGTCCGTTCATGTTTGTTCAAATCCTTCGCGAGCGATAACTTTCGAACAATTTGTCGGATTTCTTCGAAATTTGGTAAATGCATTCCCTGCGACAAAACACCGTTGGTGATGCGTTTCAGCAAAATCCACCCGGAGGTGGCGCCACTAGAGTTCATTCCATTATTCCATGCTGCAAGTGATAACTTAGAAACACTTGGTCGAATTTCTTTGAAATATCCTACATATGTACCTTTCTGGGTAACAAGAGAAACGTTGCGTCTCATCGGATTCTTCTCAAATTTGGCATGCATTTACCATGCCAGGAGCTGTTGCTTGGGATTGCCTTTCGCTCACTTGCACTCACAGGTGGCGCCACCTGGTGGCAACATCACAAATTCGTTTCCGGGTAATAACTTGAGAACTGACCATCGGATTCTTCTCAAATTTTGTATGAATGTACCGTGACATAAGATGTCGCTTGATAATGCATTTCACTGACTTGCGCCTAGAGGTGGCGTCACCTGGTGTCAAAATCTAAATTTGGTTTCTGGGCAATAACTTGAGGACCCTCATCGGATTCTTCTCAAATTTGGTATGCAGATGTCCCCACGATACCATGTTCCTTGGGATTGTATTTTTCCCGCTTCTGCCTACAGGTGGCGTCTCCTGGTGGAAAAATTTGTTTCCGGGCAATAATTTGGCAAATGCTCATCAGATTATTCTCAAATTTTGTATTCATATGTGACCCGCCCCAAATAACATGAACACCGGTGGGCATCTAGTACCGGCAATAACTTGAGGACCCCTCTTCAGAGTCTCAAAGTTCATATGCCGATACCATGACATGAGATGTCATTTGGGATTGTGTTTTGCCTGCTTGCACCTACAGGTGGTGACTCCTTGTGGCAAAGTCTAAATTTGGTTTCTGGGCAATAGGTTGAGGATGCCTTCATATTCTTGTCAAATTTAGTTTGCAGATAATATGCCATGAGTTGTCTCTTGGGGTTGCATTTCGGTTACATAATTTTCATGCTACATGGTAAAGAAAATATATTACAGTAGCAATCAACATTCAGTCAGCCATTCGGAGTTGATCTCAAAACCTGGGAAGGTGGAAAGACCCCTCTGCTTCTTACGCCTGTGAAGTAGCTGTTGCCATCCTCATGAATATCTTCTGAAACCGACAGCGCTTATAAATATTGCTGCCATTTTGGTGGGGGACCTAGCATCCTCTGGCTGCTTGTAAGTATTAGCACTTATTAATGTCTGCCTTTAAGTTAATTTATCAAACGAAAAGGCTTATAGGTCTATCCAAGTAGTTCAAGTTATATGGAAGAAATTGATACTAAACGGCGGCATTTTCATCTTATATGAACAAATAATAGTGCAAATTGTATACGCCTGCATGCGGTTCGGGCTGAAGTGCGACGATCGTACCATCAGTGTGATATATACACCCCAAAATATGAATAACTTTGAATGAAATATATATATCCCTTCCGGCATTATAATATCTAATGAGGGGTAGTTGTAAATGTCAGGAGTTGTTGGTCTCTCTCTCAATCTCTTCATAGATTGGACGTCAATTAAGGGCAGCCCATTTAATTTTTTATAGATCAACGGATCTAAATATGATATCTTGTTTGGACGATCCGTCGTTTTACATTTGGTGAATTGGAGATAATAAGCTACGCTGAAAAAATCCATAAATGAACCAAAAGCAATTTTCGATTAACCAAAAATGAGCTCAACCAAGATATAGTTTCGATAGCAACATAAAAGCAAGAGAGGCAACTTTGTCCGCTCACGGCACACGATACAAATTGTGACTAAAAATTGAATCATTTTTCCATTGATAATATTGCCAGAAATCGGGGGAGGGGGGGAGGGTATAATTTCAATATGTAACTTTTCAGAGATATCTTTCCATTAACTGCATAATGCTAATTTAGCAGCATTAAGCAACACGCCTCAGCGCTTCGCTCAACATCATACTCTATAACATAACATTACATGTATGTCCTTCTTGAACACGTTGAATGCAACTGAGCCTGCTTGTTACGTATTAGGCATCCCTAGGCATACCTTATGTGGTTGTCAGTTCCTTCTTCTTTTTTCTGTCCATATTTGTCTTCCGTCGAAAAACTTCATTCAAATTCAAATTCTTTGTGCCTATTGCTCCAGTGTAGGTGAAGACACCAGTTTGTTCAGCTCTGTCCGAAAATGAATACTTGATTTTTCTACAATTTCCATCTGAATCTATGGTAAAGTGACTGTCCCTGTTTGGGTACCAATTTCCATATTCTCATGTGCATAGATAACACATCAGTGATTAGTTCACAACGATGACTTCGTAATATCACTGGTGGGGCTGAAAATAGCGGCTGACCATTGGTACAATGTAAGATCTCTGAAGCCATTTGCATCTAAAGGACATTCAGTGTCTGATTTAAAACCTGGAAAATGTACATGTATATACATTTCTCCCACAAAGGATCTCACAGGGGCAGTGGCCTTGCTTATTTTAGAACCACTGACATAGATACATTAATTAAAGAATATCGTAATGCCATCTTCAGGTGCTACAGGTAACAAGATCATGTGCTTGTTTTCGTGCCGATCAGCCTCCAAGTGACGCCACCTGTGGGCCAAGTAAACTTTTTGGTAAAACTGAACATATTAAATTCTCTATTTCCAATGTCGGGGTATCTTGTCCCAACATCTCGGTTGGGATAGTTTTTCTTGCCCATTCGCCACCGGTGGGTCCTAGATGGCCCCTTGATGACGTCACAATCACGTCATCAACAAAACACGTTTTTATTCGACTTTTCGATTTTTTATTTGTGTGTTTTCTTTGCAAACACTACATGATAAATTGGTAAATAATAATTTGATGGAAATAAAATAGATTTGGTCCAAATTTCTTGAACGAAAAGCAAGAATTTTGAAGAAAAATGACGAAATCATCACTTTTCTGATATCCCACATGGAAATACAATGATGCTCTACTCGGGAGGTTATGCAAATAGCCTAAAAAATGACTCGAATTTGATAAACTAAAAAGTCAGGGTCAGCTTTCACTTTTTCCGGTCCGGAGATAGGGGAGAACGTTTGATAGGGGGTCATAATGGCCCCCTCAGGTCTGGTAGTGTTAATGAACCACACAGTCACTTTTTGATCCTCTTGTGAGCCAACATAAATCCTCAACACCTGAACAGTATTTTGTTTAGTTGAATGAGTCAAATAAGTTGTTGAATTTGTCTGTGTGATCCAATTTGAGGGCCAGAATTACAGTCCTTGGTGCTTTGTTTCATTTTGATGTTTATTATGACTAATTGAGATACAAATACATTGGCACACTACTGGGTTAAGACAATAACTAAATGAAAGAACTTCAAGTTATTCAAATGTTATCAAAATCTCCAGTATTTGGGACGTAGGTCACATTTGGAGGTTAAAAAATGGCTCAATTTTTACATCAATATATGGAGAGTAAATAATGTTCAACGTGGACAACAAGTCTTCTTCGTGCACTAAAATACTTCAGCTTTACCATACTTCAGTCCACATCACTGAGACCCAAATGATCTAACCAAAAGAGAACATTGATGTTTTGTCTGAATCTATTTATCCTATCGTATCTGTTGTATTTATTTCAGGTGTAGAAGCCCTATCCTGTCCGACCAGTAAATGGATTACGGGGAGTGATAACCGATGCTTTATCCAAATTGTGGGAAAACCAACAGACCCAGACGTTTATTGCAGCACCATTCACCCCTTGGCCGTGCATGCAAACTTGGATGTTTGCTCAATGGATCCTACTCTATTGAGAGTTCGACGTGGAAATACATGTACTACACGTAACATCGATATAGCTTGCATGTAAATCATATAAAAACTCAAACCACGCGATAGAAAATTGGACTTATAACTTCCAAATCGTGTCGCCCGTACACACTCGTACACGCGACACAGCAAAATGATCCATGGTATAAGTGACGCCTGTCTTTAAGATCAGCTTTTGTTGAACGTCAACTTACCACGTTGAGGATATTTCTATGAAACGACCGTTTGTTTGCACACGAGATGACATACAGTTGGCCTACAGTTCGACCACAATACGTTTGACAGAACTACCCTTTGTTTCTGTTCAGAGATTTTTGCTTTGCTTTCTAATAGCCCCGGGTGCTATTTTTGTGTATCCCTGTCTTACACAATGGCACTACACCACTGTTGTAGATCCTTTGAAATGGATATTATGTCGCTCGTAGAAAGAGGGGAATACAAGAGATGCAGCGTATTGATGTTCACGTGAACATACCAAATGCTATTGTTTTTTATAGTCTTTACCTTGAACTACGACCGGCTTTAATTTGGCTTGGGACCCTGTATGGGCACGCCGCGTTAACTGCTATGGACATCAGAAGTTGTCTAATTGGCTCGGTAAAGTTTCTTTTCGGCTATACTGCTGACAGAACGAGTGTCTCGTTTTTAGATACATCCGAGTAATTTGTTCCTATATGTATCTGGGCTGTAGGGGATACCTTCGTATCATTTCGATATTTTTTATCGCAGTGATCACCTACTCCAAGATACTTCATTCCCCACAGTATTAAATTCATCGAAAATACAACGTATTCCCACCTCAAGTCGAACTAGACCCAGTACTTAAAACTAGAACTAGACCAGTAGTATGTGATGGGAATTCAGCTCACGATATAAGCAAAAACGAGGCTCAATGTCCTCCTCGAAGCGGTGTAGCGCATTTACAGCCTCAATCAGATTTAAACATGGCATTACACGTCCCTGTGATATAACAGTACACGTCCCTATGATATAACAGTACACGTCTCTATGGTATAACAGTACACGTCCCTATGATATATCAGTACACGTCCCTATGATATAACAGCACACGTCCCTATGATATAACAGTACAAGTCCCTATGATATAACAGTACACGTCCCTATGATATAACAGTACACGTCCCTATGATATATCAGTAAAACGAGGTACATAGGCTTGGGTAAGAGACTAACATTTTTAAAGCACTTGATTGGTCAATTGAAATTAAAAACAAAAAGAAATCCGGAATTTTCACTGGTATTTGGATACAATTAAAAGGAAATCCAGCCAGTCATAGATTTCTGTAAAGGATCGTTTGCTTCCGTTTGAGACAACATGATACTATTTGTCCGTTTTCAATTGTCCGTTTCAGATAACATTTTAGCTAATTCCTGAAATGGAATAGACAAAACTATTCTGACTTGGCTGCCTGTTTAGTATGACCAACGGTTAGTCTGTGCTAGTGGTCCTTGATCACAAAGGGATGCATATAATAGTATCGATGGTGTATGAGCCCAGAATCTACAATCACACAATTATTGTTATATTTTCAGCGTGTTCCAACTGTGGTGGAGTTGGTGGAGGTGGTATGCCGCCTCCTGGGAAATAGATATGAAGAAACAGGTCGGTGCCTGGCGGAGATGATTTAGCTGACAACAATGCGTTTAGCCTTAAAGGATAATCACAAATGCTGCTCTGCGCTGGGAAGGAAAATGGGAGAATGACATATCAATCAAACGCTACGACAAGTTGTACTGCTAAATCTGCTACTCATGTAGAATCTCAATTTGAATCGACATTTCTCAAAATATGCATATTACTAATATGTGTGAGTGAATGTCGGCGTATGTAATAAAGAATTAGGAGCTGATTCTTGTATTTTGTTGTGTCTATCATATTTTAACTAGGAATCTTATCAAAAGGGAGAGCGGGGGTGTGACCAGTTATGTGTCCGGTGTAAGAGATATGGTAGTAACAAGAAATGTATCTAAAATTTGACCTCGTGATTCAGAAAACAAGAAATATCTTCAAAAAATTGATAGACGACGGAGTTTAAAGAGGAAATGTGCAAATTGTTTATTCTGCATAATAAATAACTACCAAAGTATTTAATTTCACACGAATATCTGGCACAGCCGATTTGCAGGCGTGAACATTAACTACTTACCATCCAGCATTGCTTCTTCCTCAAAGGGCAAAGAACTCGCAGTGTCATTGTCAACAATGACAGCGGCGTTGAACGCCGTTCCCATGTGAGCAGGCTTAAATTGGGAGTTTCTATATAGCCTGTTCCCGACCTGTTTTTTTTAGGGGGGGGGGAGGGGTGGGAGGAGATATGTCTAGGCTTGGAGCAGCCATTCCCCCCCCCACCCCAACGATGTTTCTTATCCCTTCAGTTATGGGGCTGAAACTTACCACATCATACCCATGATTTCTCCAGGGGGGTAGGGGAGTATGAGAATAGGCTAAAAATTATCCCAATATGATGAGCTAAAGAGTCGCGGAGGGTCAGCTTTCATTCTTTCGTCATTCCGGAGATAGGAGATAAAGATTGGTAGGGTGCAAAGGGTTAAGAAATGAATGAGGAAACTGAACATGAGGATACTAGATAAGGAGTAAATGATTTCATGCAAAACCATTGGTTTAAAAATTCCAAGACGGCCGATTTGATGATTACAACACATATAAGCCAAGTGGGAAGAGGTGCCGACATAATGACAGAGCCACATGATCTCACAGTATAGTCTTCCGGTTAACCTATTCTAAAGCACATACCAAGAATCTAACGATTCGTGATTTGCGTTGTATCTCGGGTACGCTTTTATTGTACCTGTTCATGTGGCAACTTGGATTATAGGACCACACGACCCCTAGCACCGGCATAAGCGGTATTAGATACAAATCTAGAGAGCTATGATGGAAATCTGACAACTCGTATATTGGTAATTGGTGGGCTGTTTCGTCGTCAGATGAAATTGATGGCATTTAACGCAAAAGAGTAGTCTACAAACACCAAAAGGTCTGTACAGGGCGCGGGCTAGGTAACGAAACGTCCACCAGCAGAATCTCGCCATATACTGCTAAAAATTACAACACATATAAGGGAAATGGGAAGAGGTGCCGACACACTGACAGAGTCACATGACTGCACAGTATAGTCTTCCGGTTAATCTATTCTAAAGCACATACCAAGAATCTAACGATTCGTGATATGTGTTGTATCTCAGGCACAATGACGTCATCTTGAAAACATACATTTTTGGCTGGTTTGTCGATTTTCTTGCTTTTGTGTTTTCTTTGCAGAAACTGCAAGATAAATTAGTAAATAATAGTCCGATCTGAAATAAAATAGATTTTGTCCAATTTTCCGCATAGAAAAGCAGACATTTTGAAGAAAAATTACGAAAACTTCCCCTTTTAGTACCATACATGGCCACCATCTTGAATTTACCCATGATTCTCTTCTCGGGAGGTTACGAAAATAGGCTAAAAATTACCGCAATATCATGAACTAAAAGTCGCGGAGGGCCAGCATTTTTCGTCATTCCGGAGATAGGGTAGAGAGTGGTGGGGGGAGCATAGGGTTCAGAGATGAATGAGGGTACTGCTCTCTGCCGTCATATGCATCTGGGATATTAGTTTGGTAGATCTAGGTACAGTCGCACTTGGGATATTGTACAGAAACGGGAGGACGGACAGATGTACATGACACTACTTCAATGCCAATTTTGATCGGGTGGGGGGGGGGGGGGGAGTACATATGGATCAGTTTGAGGAACGTAGAGGTTAACCCATGTTGATTGCTTCTCTTGTGAGAAACTATTTCATCATCACAAGTCTACTTTCATCATCGAATCGCAATCCGAGGTATAAAAAATGGTCATTGCCATTTCATATTAGACCATATATAATAAGCTCATCCTTATAGAGCGGTATCCAGTTTGAAACATGGGTAGGTAATGTGCTATAGGAAGTTATAGCGGATCAGAGAACTTGTCAAAAACACCGAAAATTAGGGGTAAGGGTAACATATTACAACATATATTTCAATCTGTCCAGTTTTATATGTTACATGTAAGGTATGTGTATGGGCTAACACCTATTGTAAAACTTGTTTTGATTGGTCGAAGGTTGCGTCATATGTTGATCAGTAGATCGTTACCTTGACATTAAATTAAAATTGGAGTATGTGCTCCAAATTGTCAGCTATGTACACTAGACAAGACACCAATATAACAGCCTATAGATTCTGTACATATCTGTCAGTTTTGAGAGAAATAATTTCATCATCTGCTTCCAAATACTTCTTCCTAAGACTGTTTACCTAGCAGTTTGACCGTGATTGGCTATCAAGTTTGAAGACCGTTGCTGCTGAGATATCGACCTGTTCAGATCGGAGCGTAGATATTATCTTGCTCTTGTCGAATTCGACAATGGGTTCGGGTCTCTGAATGAGAACAGGTACGGCAACTTTGCGGGAAAATTCTCCAAAGACGACTTTGAGAAGCATACTTAACTATCATGATGTATGCGGTTGAGTGGATTGCTTAACAGCAGCAGACACATTTCCCTTAACTGTCGGGGGATACTAATACGAAAGTTTGAAGTACCGGTACGTGTGCTTCAAAAGTTGAACAATGAGCCAAATTCATTCCAACTGTTGTGTCAAATGAATCACTTCATCACGAAATGGCAAAAGTATTCTCCCGTACGGTGCATCGCCTGTGACTGAAGAGATCCATACACATAGATACATTTCATGATCAGTTTTCAAATTTCAAGTAGCTGAATTTAATTGAAAACCAGAGAATTTATAACCGCTAATATTGTTAATATATGTCCAGGGAAAACATAACACTGGCTATATTAGCAAACTGAATTGTAACATACCTACCTTTAGCGAAATAGCTTTAGTGCCCAAACTAAATTGCTTCATAAAAAATGATGGATTGTTAAATTTGATTGCAAAGTACCAGCTCAATAGTTTAATAGTAAAATATTTAGTACTGTTTACTTTGCACTATATAACAGATCTATACAATTTCCCTATTAGTTCTTGAAAAGAATTGCAAACTGTTCACACAATGTAATTCTGTATTAAGATTTCAAATTTCAAGCTGATTTGGCTGAAAATTAGAGAAGTTTTTTTCCATTGTTTCATAACCATGATAACATAAATATAAATCTGGATTAAAAGAATTTTCAATTTTCAAGCTGATTTGGCTAAAAATAGAGCAATTCATTTTCCAATTTTCTGCATATACCCTCAAAACTTGGGGATGGCTCTGAGAGGGAGTGCTATCATCATTCAATTCTATTAAAGAGGATGTTGGAGTGTGGTCATTTTTGCAGCTGGTAGGTTTTTTAGTACTTTGGTATTAAGTTCAACTAGGGAGGTACATGTATCACTTAATTGTACACTCATTTGTGAAGTCACGTGCACACATTCTCGTTTATTGTGCAAATTATCATGCTATACCTCCTAAAGTTATCAGATACTCTGATGACAGAATGTTGACATAATCCAATTAAGATAATCTTGCCATGTTTGCATTTAGAAGATCATGTTATCTTCACTCTAGTCAACTTTTTTTCAGACAAATGGGCACCACAACTGATAAATTCTGCAGATTCATAACTTTTTATAACGTCTGAAGTCATCCCTCTGTCAAAAACCATGCTCGTGTTAACCCTACCTGGCCTGGGGGGCCATTATGGCCCCCTACCAAACTTTCTGCGCTATATCCGGAACGACGAAAAATGGAGTGCTGAAACTCCGGGACTTTATAGTTTATCATATTGGGGTCATTTTGAGCCATTTGCATAATCCCCTGAGCAGAGGATCATGTGTAAATTCAAGATGGCGGCCATGTGGGGTACCAGAAAACTGATGTTTTTGTCAAATTCCTTCAAAATTTCTGCTTTTCCGCGATGAAAAGTGGGCAAAAACTATTTTATTTCACATCACATTAATATTTACTAATTTATCATGCAGTTTTTCCGGAGAAATTGCATAAATAAAAAATTCGAAAAATCTGACCGAAAAATCGACCAAAAATGCCGTTTTTGAAAATGACGTCACTGTGACGTCATCAAAGCGGCCATCTTGGATTTTGTTAAATTTTGTGGTAGAGCTTGACCCAAGGGTATAGTGTGATAAGTTTTAGCCACCTAACTCAAGGGATAAGAAAAAAATAATTAGGGGGGGGCATTTCGGCCCCCCCCAGGCCTGAACAGGTCCCCAAAAGCCCAGGCCAGATAGGGTTAATAGTAACTCATGTACATGTAACTTATATAAGAATACTCTTGTTACCAATAATGTTTTCTCCTCATGTATCGATGAGACAGCAAAACTAAGGGACACAAGTCATTTTTTCAAAACCTGTAATTTACACTGACATGAAAGATGGCAGAATATAAACATTGATCCAGCAGTGAGCTAACACTAATTACGAATATGAACTCCTAAAAGCTGATTCTCGATGATCGAAAATAGTTCTCAACTTCACTCAATGATCCAAACTGTTTTTTAACTCGACTCAATGACCCAGTGACACCACTGGAACTCTTGATATCTTGGCTCATTTTGTTGGCTCAGCGAGACAACATTTTGACTCACTACTGGATCAGAATCTCATCAAGGCAGATTTGACAAAAAACGCAAAACATATGAATCAATTTTGGATCATCAAATATTCTGACTTGCTATATGGCTCACCATTGGCTCATGTGTGGCTCATTCATTGCGTAAGCTACAAAACATTGGATCAAACCGGATCAAATTATTTGTAGTGTAAGCGGAACCTTAGCATCCACACTACAAATAAAATGATCCACATGCGCAACAAAAAAGGGAATTTCAATTTGTAAAATATTGACGCTATATTACCTGGCTTGCCATCGGCTCGTTTGTACCGAGACGACTCACCCTTGGATCATTGAAGTCCCGAAGCGACCGGAACCGCGGCTCAAAACAAACACCATTTTGAATCGACGATTCATGAGAAATCAATACGAAAAGCAGGAATTACTGGCTCATGAGTAATGCATCAATGGATCACACAAACTAAGAGGATTCAGAAAAAACTGGATACATGGTGAATCAATGAGTTACCAGATAATCTTTAGCTGATGCATACAGAGGTCAAGTTTGTATCCCAAACGGATCACTGATCCAGCTAATATCGAAAATTGTGAAAACTGATCATTGATCCAAAAAAATCCATGAGAATGGATCACAGAATGGATCCAGGATGCTGTCAACGAATGGCGGATCAATGATCCAAAATGGACCTGCATACTGGAATCCGTTCGACGCGCTGAGCCATATAGAATACGTCTCTAAGACATAGAGCAGTCAAATAGGACTCCTGATCCATAGATGGATAGTCACCAATGGATCAATGAACCATATTTGACAAGGGCACATCAGTTTTGGCTCAAATTAATTCTACTGGTACATGCTACAGTGTATTTCTCAATGAACAACCATGCAGATTGTCTTCTGATCTCTATGAAAATTCAGCATTTTTGTTTTTCAAAAATTAAAACTGACCCGTAAACATGATATATTAATAGGCGAACTAGAAGATATTCCATTAATCCCACTGTTGCCAATTCAATAAGCTCATCTGCAATAAGCCCCATCGTAATCTCAAGTACCACATATTACGACAAAGGCATGCGAGGGACGAGACTGAAGGGCAGGTTCACACACTTTATTTTTTCATGAATGTCGACAAAGCAGCCGTCTTTGTGGCGTAGATGACAATTTGAGCACAAGTGAACAGTGAGTAAAATATCGATCTATGCGTTGTACAATGAAGCGTCCCAAGGCGGCAGTCTTGCTGGCTCTCGTAAAAAACCCGCATGTGTGTGAACATGCCCTTCAGTCTCATGCCTGGCATGAATATATGATACTTACTATCCTCGTAGATTTGCATTTATCTGGAACGTGGAGGTGAAATTCGGAGATATATTGCGCAAAATACGGGTTTGCAGGAATTTATACCTCCAGGTATTTGGCCACTGGGCTGCAGCACATAACGAGTTGACAAAATACAATATACCAAAGGTATCCACATGCCGTACATTTTGAGTGACGTGACCGTCTGGTCCAGTTATTTACCAAGACTGAGGTGGCACAACCTATGACCGCAGATAGAAGAAAATAGTTCATGTGGCATCTGGTGGCAAGGTATCCACATACTAACAGAGAGAGAATATAATAAGAGGATTTTTGCATGCTCTTGAGTACTGAATGTGGCGCATCCAAACAACATTATTTGTGTTGAATTCGCATTAAAGACCAATCCCAGTATCTGTCATATCTGTGGTTACTGGGAGAGGAAGCATTGGGAAGCATTGGGATTCCTGGAGTAAGGCCGTCACCATACATATTTCTCAATTGCTGTGCACTGTCAAAATGGTGTATGACTGAATGTTTCCGATATGTCTTTTAGCCAGTTACTATAGGCTCCCATGGACGCCAAGATCAATGCGAGCAAGTAAGATCCTATAAATGGCATGCAGTAATCAGATACAGATTATTACGGTTGTCCTGAATGCTAATACCTTGAAATATCTGCTTCTTGGTCCGTTCAGCAAATGATTTGATACAGGAAACCATGTCTGGCCATCTCAACACCAGCTCACCCAGAAAGGTCTTCACATCTTCCCGGAGAATACGAACCATGTCTAAGATGATCTGAAATTACAATACAATAAAGACAACAGCAGTCTACTCCAGTTCTAACTTCAAACATATCCTTATTGACTGCATAGATTTTAGGATTGTAAGAGATGCTTTTTATCGAACGACTACTTTGGAAGATCTTTTTAGCCGAGCGAGAGAGGACTGCATCTTAGGTTATTTGAGAGAAATCGGGTTGTTGCATAAGTTTTAATATGTTAGATTACCAAGTTATTGGCTTGAGTACTTTTTAGTAATTTTGTTTGATCGTCGCTTTATAGCTGAAATATTGCTGAACGCGACATTAAACCTTAATTCTCTCTCTCCTACACTACCTGTTCAGGTTCAGGGAGAAAAGAATACAAAGGTGCATAATACTAGAAAGAGGAAGAAACATAAGAGGTGATTGGAAACCGGATGACAGGGCTCAGTTTGAGAAATAACAATTCCTAATGGACTGCAATTTTTCATGAGAAGAATAACATAGAAATTTATTAGAATTTTAAGCCTGCTGTCTTCAAATGTTTGCCTGCTTTTGTCGTTTACTGTCCTTGATGATGGAGTTAAGTACACCAACATATAAATCCAACAATATAAGTCAAATAAATATAAACCACAACTTGCCTCTTCTCTACAGTTTTTGTCATAGATCGGCATCAGCTTCAGAACCCCTACGCTCCGTGTGCTGGGTGAAAATTGTTGAAATAGAGACATTCTGTGGTGGAAGGTATCGGGCAATAAAGCAGATGTTATTGTGGTGACCTTTCCTTTCTCCTGTATTTATTTCTGCAAAACTTAGGACAAATTAGCATCTGTTACAGACACGTTGCACTCCGTTTCGGGGACCGATGTTTCAGCCATGTGAGTAGCAGACTCCTTGTTGTGTCCAGTAGACTCTCTGGTGTGTCCAGTAGATTCAGTCGTGTTTCCAGTAGACTCCTTGTTATGTCCAGTAATTTCCATAGTATTTCCAGGAGTCTCCTCTGATGTGTCCAGTAGACTCCTAGGTGCATCCAGTGGATTTTGTAGTGTGCCCAGTAGACTCCTTGCTGTATCCAGTAGACTCACAGGTGTGTCCAGTAGATTATGTTGTGTTTCTAGTAACCCCTTGATGTGCAATGTAGATACATTGCTGTTCCAGTGGAATCCTTGGTGTGTCCAGTAAATTCCCTGGTGGGTCCAGTAGACACATTGGTGTGTGTACAATAGACTCCTTGGCATATCCAGTAGTGTCCAGTAGACTCATTGGCATGTCCAGTAGATGTTGCGGTGTGTCCAGTAGACTCCTTGACCTGTCCAGTAAATTATGTGGTGTTTTCAGTAGGCTCATTGTAGTGGGGCGGATATGTGGCAAAGTACAGGAAGATTGTGGGTTTGGTGGTAAAAGCACCAAAATTGGCACATTTGAAGTTTATTATATAGTAAACGATTTTAGATATAGGGCCAAGCTAAAAAATTTCCGTGGATGCCCGGAAATGGCAAAATCCAAAATGGCCACCATAGTGAGGCAGATATGTGAAATAATTGTGGTAAAAGCACCAAAATTGTCACAGTTGATGATCAGAAGGTACTTAATGATTCCAGATATAGGGCCAAGCTCAATTTTTGCTTTTGTGCCCGTAAACTGAGAAAATCCAAGATGGCCACCATGTGCGTCGTGAAAATCTATTAAACGGCATATCTTCCTGAATACATGTCACAAAAACATGAATAAATGCTGTTTTATATGTTTTCGTACACAAGGAAGCCATTATTGATGCAGATATATGACAATTTATCATATTTTATAACTTCAGGACATGCGTCAGAATATCTATATTAAGAAGTCCATATGTGACCAATGTGTTGATCAGTAGACACTAAACAATTTAAGATACAGTGTCATTACGATTTTGTGAAATATCAGCTATATGTGTGAACATCAAAGATTGTGTCCATACGATTCACGCATAACAAGAAGTTCCATATCGTAGTCACTTAAGAACATACATATCTGAATGCAATATTATTTTCTATATGTTTTCATAAACACAAAACATCGGGCAATCGACAGAAATGCATTGCAATCATAATTATATACCAATGCATGCGAAATAGCTGCAGTTTATGAACAAAACCCCAAATTTGTCCGATCCCCTAAGCAAATATCATTATATGAACATTCTTATTATTTTCCCAGATATAAGGCTTCCAATACCAAACTGCCCCGAAAACCAACATAGATACGCCATCAAGAAACGCCACAATCAAGCAAACCAAAACAACATATTATTATGACAAATAAATCTGTGTTTCTCTTCTTGCAGATGACTGATTAGAACCACCATGCCAGCGAAGAAGCGATGTAAGATTGTACAAGATGACAGTCTGCAACCATCTACGTCGACAGTCGACCATCACCATATGGATTAGAGCCGTTGTGCCTTGTGCCAAGTACATTCTTCAGAAGTGCTCCACTGCCCAGCACGGTCGAAGAGGACAGATGTTGGGGCTGGGTATGACCGCGTGGGTGACATTTTAACAAAGTTCCGAGACTTAGGCGAACAGCCAATTTCTGTAGATGATGGCGATGGAATCTCTCAGACACTTGCCAAACATAGTGCCCAATGGCACACATCTTGCCGTTTGAAATGTTCTTTAAGTCGACTGGCACGACTAGAGTCACGAACAATAACTCCATGTGAAGGTGACACCCAAGATCGCCCTTACACGAGGCGCCATGTTGCATGCAAAGATGTAACATCAAAAGGTGACACATTTTTTTTCTGTGACAAGGTGCGACAGAGAGTGCCCCTCTGCACGATGTTTGGCAAGTGTCTGAGAGATTCCATCGCCATCATCTAACAGAGCTATGTCCACAGAAATTGGATGTTCGCCTAAGTCTCGGAACTTTGTTAAAATGTCTCCCACGCGATCATTCCCAGCCCAACATTTGTCCTCTTCGAACTTGCTGGGCAGTGGAGCACTTCCGATGAATGTACTTGGCACAGGGCACAACGGCTCCAATCCATATGGTGATGGCCGACTGTCGACGGCTGCAGACTGTCATCTTGTACAATCTTACATCACTTCTTCGCTGGCACGGTGGTTCTAATCAGTCATCTGCAAGAAGAGAAACACAGATTTATTTGTCATAATAATATGTTGTTTTGGTTTGCTTGGTTGTGGCGTTTCTTGATGGCGTATCTATGTTGGTTTTCGGTGCAGTTTGGTATTAGAAGCCTTATATCTGGGAAAATAATAAGAATATTCATATAATGATATTTGCTTAGGGGATCGGACAAATTTTGGGTTTTGTTCATAAACTGCAGCTATTTCGCATGCAATGGTATATAATTATAATTGCAATGCATTTCTGTCGATTGCCCGATGTTTTGTGTTTATGAAAACATATAGAAAATAATATTGCATTCAGATATGTATGTTCTTAAGTGACTACGATATGGAACTTCACACATATAGCTGATATTGCACAAAATCGTAATGACACTGTATCTTAAATTGTTTGCTGTCTACGGATCATCAAATTGATCACATATGAACTTGTTAATATAGATATGCTGAACGCATGTCCTGAAGTTATAAAATATGATAAATTGTCATATTTCTGCATCAGCAATGGCTTCCGTGTGTACGAAAACATATAAAACAACATTTTATTCATGTTTTTGTGACATGTATTCAGGAACATATGCCGTTTAATAGATTTTCTCGACGCACATGGTGGCCATCTTGGATTTTCTCAGTTTACGGGCATAAAAGAATATATTGAGCTTGGCCCTATATCTGGAATCATTAAGTACCTTCTGATCATCAACTGTGCCAATTTTGGTGCTTTTACCACAAAAGCCACTATTATTTCACATGTCTGCCTCACTAAGTTACCTTTTTGGCATTCTCTTTATCCTTATCTGCTTTCCTTTTTCTCTTTGTATTATTAAGTCGCTTCATCACCAAGTCGGAGAGCATGCGTTTTTTCCAAGTGATGGAAATTTTAACATCAAAGTGGTGCAAATCGAATTTCGTTCTTGTTTTTTTTTTGCTCTACGCCTAAGTTTTAAAGTCGAATTGGTCGCTGTGCTGCGCACAATAGACATGATAAGTTCGTAGACCATATCTGTTTTCCCGGCATCAATTTTCTGCAGTATGGATTCTAAGTATGAAGTCAGATTGCCGTCCATGGGATTAAATGCCTTAACAGAATGGTTCGATGTAGTAGCCTGCATTGCAGGTGTTGGCACTGTGTTTGAGAAGTCAGCAACAGCATCTGAAGTGTTGATATTGCGTTTGGTAGCATTACTTCCTGCAAGGGAACCTCAGCATCTGATGACAGTTTGGACACATTTGTTACATTAATTTCTCCTGTGAACAGGTCAACAGGTCATCATCACTCAGACGTTCTGTGAAACTTTTGTCCAGATCATTCATCGATGTCGTGTACAGTTCTGCTGTTGAATCTAACGACATCCGAAACCAATGGAAAACAAACCCTCATTAAAGAAGACAAGGCGTCTCAAAGAATGTGCTGAAAATAGTGATAATATGGTAACTCCTTGGTCTGTGACAAAGGCCAGCGCACATGAGTGTTTTTTTTTTATCGCCGGCAATAGGATATTCGGATGCCGGGCGACAGAATATATTGAAAATTTCTAAGTGTACGGCCAACTGGGGCGGGATTTGAAGGCCGGCAACAATATTTCGGTGTAGATCGAATTTCAGGATAGCTTTTTGCCCAGGCGACCATACTCGCTCAGTTTACATGTCTAACTTCCTCAAAAACAGGCAGTTTTGGCCAGTCATCTCTTCAATCACCGCATAAATTGGTCTGTTTTTCTTTAAGCGGGGTGTCAATACATAACGTACCTGTGCTGACATTACTCCATGACATCGCCCTATGGTAAATCCATGTGTTTTTTCTTGTATTCTGGCGGCACAGGAAGTGAAAGTATCACCGCTTCGGTTCCAGAATGCAGTGCGTTTAACATGGGGTTGTTGTTGTAAATTTGTAACCGCGAAAAGGAGTATACAAGAAAAAAACGCATGGATTTACCATAGGGCGATGTCATGGAGTAATGTCAGCACAGGTACTTTATGTATTGACACCCTGCTTAAAGAAAAACAGACCAATTTATGCGGTGATTGAAGAGATGACTGGCCAAAACTGCCTGTTCGGTGCGGTTTACACTGACAGTCTCTGGCCACGATCTTGTCCGACTAAAGAAAATTTAGCGTAACATCGGACTTCATCTGGGTGTACAGTGATAATTAGTAACAGTTGTTGGGATAATGACACGTCGACATAAGCTCTAAGATGTCCTCGTTCAATGGCATACAACTTTGGCACATTTCGTGCGCTGGTTCGATCGCTAGGCCGATCTAAAAGAAGCTGTTTTTTCTCTCAGCGTCATTTTCGAGGCCATGTTATTGACCTGGTCTATGTATCTAGGTTATATATTATATAGTGTAATTTTCCATGCTTGGCAAACACGGGCTCGCGCTTCAAAATATGACCATGTATGAGTATTACAGTTAGCTATATAATAATTTAGTGTGTCCAAGATGTTCAAAAAAATAAAAAAAATAAAATTTAAAAAAATCAAAATTTTAAAATTTAAAAAAAATTAATTTTAAATTTTCAAAAAATCTCTGACAAAACAGTTCTACTTAGCCCTGTGGTTTTACCAAGTCGTTTTGTCAATGTCCGTGTTATATTTATATGTTCTGAAAGTGTATTTCGTTTATTATATTCTTGAATTGAAGTGATATCTCGTGTCTGTTATAATTTATAGAGAGTCGTGAATAGTTGAGAGGCCGGGTACCAGGGATTTTGTATCCAGTCGCGGATATAACCCCAAGCATTGATACTGTCGGGTTGTCGCTTCCAAGCAGGGGTTCTCAAAAGATACCATGACTGCCTGTTATTCCTGCGTTTGAGTTATTCATTTTTGTGAGCTTCTTGTCATTTTTCGGCAGATTAGTCCCCCTTTCTGTTCACGGCCTCTTTTATAATTGTGTAAATTTGTTAATGGTGTGTCATTTGAAAGTAATTATATTAAATTATTATTTATTTTCTGAAAACTGGTTTTCGTATTGTGACTGACATCCTCCTTCACTCTCCATCCCTCCTTTCTGCATTCCGGAAGTTCGTCTGGAACTTGGGTATAACTTGGAACGTATACATCTGCGTCCCGTTACACTACCACAAAGGGAGATGGATCAAGCGATCTCGTACACAGCTGCATTTGTACAGCAAACCAGTGCTAATTTGTGTGTGTAGCTGAAGATTATTGGAAAGTTACACATCTAACTGGCGATTAAACTATATTTCTGTTGCCACAAAAGTGAATAGTGTAATAGTTTCCTCACAAGTACATTTATTTTGTTGTAGATCGAGTTGGCGACTGTATTTTTTGAGCACTGTGAAGATTCTTAATTTTTGTTGGACATGATTTTGACCAAAGTCAGATATTGTCTACATGTGTATCTAACCAGACTATGGCCGGCTGGCGCAAAACGCACTGGTTCTGCATAAACATTGAAATCAAGCTATGCTAAGCGGTCAGTATCCGAATGAGTTACTATCACTGTCAGCGATTGCTGGGTCCTGTACTAGACCATGGTAATGTGACTGGGTGCGGTATCACGTTTGTCATATAAACACGGTGAATCAATGAGGCAGCACTAGAGCCGGTGAAATCGGGCCTTGCTTTTTCAATTTCATTTTACAGGGCCTGGACTGATAGGCCCTGTCAAAATGCAAGGCCTGTGACTGTAGCGGAAAAGAATGTGAAAGGCCGGCCAGAACATTTTGATGAACCAAATTAACCCTACCTGGCCTGGGGGGGGGGGGGCGTTATGGCCCCCCTACCAAACTTTCTGCGCTATCTCCGGAACGACAAAAAATGGAGAGCTTGCACTCCGTGACTTTATAGTTTATCAGGTTGGGGTCATTTTGAGCCTATTTGCATAACCCCACAAACATAGGATCATGGGCAAATCCAAGATGGCGGCCACGTGGGGTCCCAGGAAAGTGATGTTTTTGTCATATTTCTTCAAAATGTCTGCTTTTCCGCAATGAAAACAGGGCAAAAACTATTTTATTTGACATTACATTAATATATACTAATTTATCATGCAGTTTTTGCGGAGAAATTCCAAAAATAAAAATTTCCGAAAATCTGACGGAAAAATCGACAAATGACGTCATTGTGACGTCATCAAAGCGGCCATCTTGGATTTTTTATATTTTCTGGTAGAGCTTCACCCAAGGGTATAATGTGATAAGTTTCAGCCCCCTAGCTCAAGGGGTAAGAAAAATAATTAGGGAGCGGCCATTTCGCCCCCCCCCCCCCAGGCCTGGGCAGGTGCCAAAAAGCCCAGATCAGATACGGTTAAGTTCTATTTGACTGCACTTTTTTATGGAACTTGTAAATTGTTTCCGCATAACTGACAGATTACAATTAATAATTTTATAGACAACTTAGAAAAAAAGGTTCCAATGTTTCCCATGAAATGAAACATATCAAAGTGTCAGTGAAAACATTTCTGTCAACTTTTTGGCGTGAAAATTGTTTCACCTGTGCTTGATGGGACTGAATATAGTGTCACAGACTCTTGTAACGACCAGGAAATAATCCAGGCGGAATCTTTTTTTCTTGACAGTATATGTTTGTTGTTTAAAGGACAAGAAAGCATTTGTTAAACCTGCATTGCATTTCAATAATTATTCTCTCGGGTAAAAGCTAGTTTTGTCTAATTTTCAGTATTTGTCACACTCAAATTATAACTGTCCAAATATTTTATGAGGATTCAAACTTGGCACCATTCCGTCAGTCCGGGATAGGTAAAAATCCCGACGGACTGTTGTGATAAACAGCCTAACAGGTTCGACTGCATGACTGGTGAGACATCGCAGCCTTGGTTGGAGAAAGTTTAATAGTGCGATGATTCACGATCATATCACTTTTAATTAATTAGTGGGTTTAACTAACACACCCAATAGTAAACATAGCTTACATACAGTGCTGTATGCGTTACCTCTGAGAGCTTTAAATCATATAGGCAGAGATATACAACAATCTGCGTCTTCACGAAATATAATACCACCCAAAATCACTAAAGTATGTCAAGATATAGCGTATTTTCGGTTGTATCGTCCAGTGAACATAATCGAAACATCCCAAGATCGGCTTTTCTTGAAACTCAACTACTTAGATAAAGGACTGGACATTATTAATTTACCTCGAATTCTGAATGATCCGGAGGTACGCAACACTGTACCAAATTATTTTAAGTTCACAGAACCTCCTTGCATTTCATATAAGTATACTAAATCTATAGCCACCAAAATATTCAATTACTCTAATGCTGTCAATGAGTTTGACTGGAACTTATACACTTCGGGGGGCTATAGTTGTGATTGTGAAACTTCGAACTTTATCTATACCCCATACAAACATGTTGTGACTGGTGATCTTCATGTGGTGAGTGATAAGGACCTAAGATTACTCCTGATGAAGGGACCTAAATATAGAGAGCCGAGAAATATAAATCTGAAGGCCGACCAGAAGATAGTCCCGTCTGCTTTGGAACAGTACGTTATTGATTGGTCTAAGCGAGAAAAAGTTGAACCTACAGTACTCGCTGATTGGCTGAACCTCACCAAGAGCAAGGTCGTTGAAACAATCCGCCATATTGACAGAAGTACCCTTCCCCAAGCAAAACAAGTACTGAGAAGCCCCAATTCGCAAGAAGTTCTAGCAAATCTCCAGAGTAAATTCGTCATAGTCCCAGAAGACAAAGCTCCAAATAATATAATATTCATATGTCAATATTACTATTACTATTGCTGGTTGAAGAATTGAGTGTAAACATATCGTCATCAAATACGTCTACTTACTCTCAAACTGCATTTACTCTGGAAGATTTATTTAACAATCGCAAAACGTTTCTCAAGGAAAGAGGTATTTGTATTCCAACCAAACATATTGATATACCAAAAGTATACTGGACCCCCAAAATGCATAAATCACCATACAAAGCTAGATTCATAGCTGGTTCTAGAAGCTGCACCACCAAGCTTCTTTCAACCCTGTTGAAGAGGGCCCTTCAGGAGGTAAAAACATTTTGGGAAAGGTATTGCGCCACTATTTCTAAAAACTCTGTCGTTGAATGTATGTTGATATTGAAAAACTCAAAATGTCTTACGGAAGAACTTGATGCTAAAGGTCACATACCGTATAGACATGTATCCACATGGGATTTATCGACTCTATATACTGCAATCCCTCATCAGGACCTTATTGACCGTCTAAGTTCATTAATAGTATCTGTGTTCAAGAAAACTGATCGTAGATATATTAATGTCGGATGCCGTAAAGCATTCTTTAGCTCGACTACATACAAGAGATATCATTCATGGGGTGTTTCTTTGTTTATAGAGTTGCTTGAATTTCTCATTAATAATATCTATGTGAAATTTGGCAACACAATATATCAGCAGCATATAGGTATTCCAATGGATAAAAATTGTGCACCCCTGTTGGCTGACCTATATCTGTTCTCTTATGAATATGACTATATGCAGGCGCTTTCAAAAACCGATCCATTCAAAGCCCGTTCCTTCTCATTCACCAAACGCTATATAGACGATCTTCTCGCTGTGGATAATCGCTATATAAATGACGCAGTGAAGGATATATATCCACGTTCACTGGATTTGAAAGAAACTACAGATAACCCTACAGGCACATCATATCTAGACCTATATCTCTATAAAAATGAAGCGGGCCTTCTCTCTCGTCGACTGTATGACAAAAGAGATGATTGCAATTTTGACATCGTAAACTATCCCTTTCTGGACAGTAATATTCCAGTGGGACCTGCATATGGCGTATACATATCACGCCTGGTAGCATTTGCTAGATCCTGTGTTAAATGTGACGATTTTAATCAACGTCACAAAACATTGTTGCGGAAACTTATAAAACAGGGCTACACCACCAAGCGCCTCCACTCAAAGTTTCTCAAATTTGGCGATACATATCGCATGCTGATAGCATAATACGAGCGTAGCGTGGATTAAGAATACTGATCAGCGATACGGATTGATATTTTTGGAACATCATGATGTCTTGCCGGCATCATTGAAAACTGTTGACCGCTTCTCTCTTGCAGGAAACAAGCCTATGTTTTTGTATACTATGATTGTCTTTTGGAATTTGGTGCTAATACTGTTATATGGAAAATGGAATAGGTCTTTGGATTATGGACGTGGATATTCTCTAATGGACGACGGCTGGATTATGAATGACGGACTAGACGCTTGTAATCGTAACTTGTGTCTAATTCGGCTAGGGGCCGTATGAACCCATGCACTTCAAGATCCTCATAGTACTCATATGAACAGACACAATCAAAGCGTGACTGAGATACATCATTCTTTAGATGACGACTTTACAACGAATATTATGGATTAAGAATACTGATCAGCGATACGGATTTGATATTTTTGGAACATCATGATGTCTTGCCGGCATCATTGAAAACTGTTGACCGCTTCTCTCTTGCACGAAACAAGCCTATGTATATGTATACTATGATTGTCTTTTTGAATGTTGTGCTAATACTGTTATATGGAATATGGAATAGGTCTTTGGATTATGGACGCGGATATTCTCTAATGGACGACGGCTGAATTATGAATGACGGACCAGACGCTTGTAATTCTGTCTTGTGTCATGATCAGTCAAATGACTTAAAAAGTCTATTGGCGCTGACATGGTAAATACGTATAAACTGGTGTTGTGAATATTTCGCCAGAAGGGTTTACCTATTCTAGTCAAGTGTGCTGAGCGGAAAGGCTACGAAATCAAGACGTTGCTCGTTACTATCATAAAAGTTCAGTTAATTGGGGAATTCAATAGCTGGATATCGGATGAACGTGATTGTGGTGGTCCTATAACGGATGTCATCGGCCGAGATGATGAAATAGGACAATATATGAACAAAGTCTATCAGCTTAAAACAAAATAGGTTTAAGCTTTATTATAGCCAAGACAGGAAGACTAAAAAATATGGTCCAAGATTACTATAATTATTCTGTAGCAATAATATGCACATTGATAATGGTAGGCTAGGTAGGCCGAATGAAGCCCTGATAGGAAATGTGGAAATGTCAGTGTTGTGGATTATCTGATTCCACCGCACACAACACTTTACTGGAAAGAAAAGCGTCTTACCTTATACAAACATCCCAGTATGTTTGAATATCCGGACTTTTAGGAACAGACACAAATATAATGCTAACGGAACTGGCCAAATTGTTTAGTCGTCAGTATGCGCACCCTTTATGGCTCTTCTAAATCGCTCTTACGCCATGTTCCCGGCCTGGGGAATAAATTATATCTCTTTGTATGTGTCGTTGTAAATGCTATGCACGTTTTTCAAGACAGTGCAAGTATTTCAAAAATCGCGCAAGAAACAACTTTAAAATGAGAAGAGGTTGAATTTAGGTGCGAATCTAAAGTTCCAAGTTAAGAAAAAGAGACTGAATGAAATTCCCAGGACTAAACCGCTGAAACAGAGAAAATCTCAAACTCTAAATCAATAATATAAATCTTGCAATTCTTAATGTATGATTCAGATGTAGGCTTGCTTTTCTTTGAAATATACAAAAAACTCATGTTTTTATTAAAACACTTTTACCATAAAAATATCGCCAATTTTATTTGACTAGAATGAACGAGCAGGACAATTTTAGCATTTCGATATTACAAAATGTGGGGAATCAGCAGATAAGGTAATAAGGTAATGTTCGTTTAAAATAGCTGAAAACAATAAAATAAGACATAGTAATCACAGTATGTTTTTATGTATCAATGAAACGTTCAGCTGATTAACATTTCTGTGTTTAACAAGGGCTAATTTAATAAAGCTGATGATTTCAATCCTCTTAAACCCATGTATTCGATCTGCCTGACAATAGTCTGGTAAAAAAAGATTCTTAAAATAAAATAATTTCTTAACCCCATATCTCCGGGAACTTAGTAATTGCTGATTTGTTTCTAAAGTTCAGTCTTTCGCGTGTATGGTTTCACTTAGCAAGAAAATGTTACCCAAAACACCAGACATGCCAGGCAAGTTGAACAGCATAACAGTAAAACAATAGCCTGATAAACGATATTGTACTGAAACTAAATAATGAAGTTATGCTATAATATGTATTATCACGAAGAAAGATTTGAAGAAAAATAGAAAACAATGCGGAAAATGAAACCTGACAAACCATTGATTAACACGACGAAGGGAACTAAACATACAAATAAACCAGTTTGACTCGAATCCGTATAACAGTTTCAGTGTGATTCCATACTACCGAAATCAGAAATCATCTTATAGAATTTGCAATAACTTAAAAGTCGTTTAATTGAAGACATTAATTGTTACATTTTTTTAGCTTACCGATTAACTAACGTTGTAGTTCATCGATAAATATAAAATCCCAAGCCAGGAAGTATGAAAAAACATTGATTGCGAGTCAGCTGATTGTGACGTCGACCATTTGCTCTAGTGTGTTTTCTTTTTCTTGGAAAGATATCTGATAGTTTTGCCGTGAAATAAAATGAGAATATGTAATTCGGAGTTCGTCCTGTTAGTGCAGAAAGTTCATCTGTTAATTGTTCAAACGGACTCAGGATCTCAATGCAGCTTCGACTGACCACACACTTCGAGATGAATGGACTGATATATTATTATTCAATCGATTGCTTGGTTAATTGGATATTCCTAGTACAATGAGATCGGGGGAGCTGTATTCAGCGGTACGTGTACATCATACCGTCTTAGGAACTTCGCTGAATAAATAGTATCGGTGAATCGCTTGTCACATTCAAGGGACCAGATGTATACTTGTACAAAATGAGTATCTCATCAAATGTTATCATTTTATATTCAATACATTAAGTTCTTCGGTCAGAGCTGGTCAAATATTCCAAATAGAAAATTATATTATATGTGGGAGATCGAGCTGTTAATTATCACAAAGCCATAGCTTTGTTCAAGAAGATCGTTTGCTTTCCAAGTATGCCAAGGCAGATTAACTGGAATTTTTCAAGTGCGAATTTTGCTGCACCTGCCAATATGACGACGTCATATATTTTTTTCATATCAAATGATCGAATCATGTTAATTGTGTTTCGCACATATCGGGAATAAGATAATCAATATCAATTCCATTTATAATGTGACAATCAGAGAATTAAAGAGGTGGTCTCTTACCTACACTTTAAATTCATTTTTACCTAAAATGCCACGTGTGGATTTCAACAGTATCTGGGAAAGGGAGATGGTGTGATCCACCACCAGCAACACCACCTCATGTTCCATCATCACAGAACTATACCAACTATGTTGATTTCACAACTATACTCAATCTCAAGAAAAGTTGACACTAACTCCATTTGCACATTACTTGCACTGAATGTGCCACATTTGTAAGACTCACTCATTGGAATCTCATGTTGTGAGTCAGTTTGTATTGTGAACAGACATAGCCGCATGCTTGCCTGGAAATTTTTCAAACAATACAAGTAACATAAATGATAGAAAGTGCGATCACCCCATGTGAACGACGAAATGATTTTAAAATGTAAATGATCCTTTTATGAATAAGCGACTTCTGACCTAAAAAATCGGGCATGGTGTCACCGTAGATTATATGCGCGTTGCCACTGAAGATGGCATAAATTCTCAGATTTGTTTCGATTGTTGTTTCGTCCCCAGGCAGAGAAGAATCAATGTATCGGATTGATACCTGGCAAGATATATGAATGTGGCGTCATTAGGGTTATTCATCATAACTGTTCAAAATACCACGTATCAAATAAACTGGGACTGTTCCAACCATTCTCGCGGGACCTTTCCCCTTCGCAGTTCTTATCCAGCCACGCCCATACTATGAGCCGAGATAATCACAATTATCGGGTGTGTTGTTGTTGTAGCATGGTTGTTGCCAGCCTAGACACAGGACACGCTAGACAAGATGACACTTCACACATATGTTGCAGATTGTCTTAATGCAATACTAATGTACAACTGGTGAATGTATTATTAAATAAGAGATAAAACCTTTTGCGAGAGCGTGCGTACAAAACAGGGTGTATGCGTTAGAAGAATCAGATTTTCAGTAAGAATTGTCACCGGTATGTGAGTAGTATCATTATAGGAATATTTTCTTTGACAGAATCGTTCGAATTTCTTACTAATGACATTAATAAGACACACATATATGTATATATATACATAGATATAGCAAAGGCATATTCATGATATTGGTATTCCGTTGCGTACACAGCGTGCACCGCTTTTGGTAGAACTCCATGTGTTCTCCTACATCCTGAAATTGTAAAAGATAAGTCTCAATGCTCGTTTCTTCTCACTCACCAACATGTTTTCATTATAAGCGACACTGTAAATTATATATAGCCCCCGATGGGACATAACAATTGGACCTATATCTTTATAGTAATTAACCAATAAACGTACTATCACTCCGATGGGTGACAATACACTACTATTGTTGAGTCCTCTAAGTACCCATTTCTGGATGGCGATATTTCAGAAAGTCCTGCATATGGCGTAGACATATATTGTCTTTTTTAGATCCTGTGACAATTTCAATCAACGACACAGAACATCATTGTATCTGTTTCAGTTTGCCCCCTTTCAGAATGGCATGAAATCGCATATTTCATGATATCGTGGATGCTTATCGCCCCAGATAGATGAATACTGTTTCCACCACATGGCACAAAAGTAAGATGGTAATTTATAACATAAATAATAATAATAGAGGTAAATACTAACTCTCCCAGAAAGATGTCCCTGTATTTCGATATATACCCGAGACGGGTTCGGATGGCTAGAAATATGGTGCTCATTATGTTGTACGCAGACGTATTAGCTGTGAAGACAAATTTGTAGGATTGCACACTCAAGAAATTGGCGTTGAAAATATTACAAGTTAGTTTGAGGGATAATTAGCACAAATTTAGGTAGATTAATACAACAATTATTAACTTGTTTTAGGAGAATATGCAGTTTTGATTTGTTGTCCTATCGCATGTGCATGTTACCCTCGCATGCTCGGGCAGTATGCACATCCTCGGGTCAAAAGAATATGCATTTCGCCAGAAATTTGGTGCTCATTATATTCTACGCAGACGTATATTGCCTGTGAGGACGAATTAGTAGGGTTGGCGTTGAAAATATTTGGGTTAGTTTGAGGGATGATTAACACAAAATTAAGTAGATTGAAGTCGGGCATATCCTGTATGCTCGCGCAATATGCACATGCTGGGGTCTCTGCATATTCTCAACAAAACAAGTCAATACTTATATATTATTGCAGGAACAAGGTTATTTTAGCGAACGCCTCTATTCAACGTTTCTCAAATTATGTGATAGATATCACACACTGACGGCAAAGCACGTTCATAGCCCACAAGCCCTTCAGTTTAGGGCAGCATGGTTTATAACATACCATGTTTTTTATGGCACAGGAGGTAGATTAAAGTCCCAAACAAATTAGTCTCTGTGACCATCCATTGTGGTCACCAGTGTCTGTAGGGCCTAATTTTCAAAATTCGAAATTCAATTTTTTTTTGTAGTTTTGGTTAGGCTTTTGTTAGGGTTTTGCTAGGGTATGTTTGTTTGGGTCATCGTCGCCGTGTGCCCAATAAGGTTAGGTGCGACGTTAATCTCCAAACAACCAACCAATCATAGCGTACAACATGTACGGCAAAACGGAGTGCTTTTGCGCTCACAAACAATGAAAATATCTACATTTCTTTCGAATATTCTTCCTTGGCAATTCCTTAGGCAGAAAATATAGTTTTATGCTGATATGTGCTAATCAGTTCTGTATGAAAGAATCCTCGATCAACATAATATTATGCTTTAAAATATATTGAACAGGGCTAGCTAACTGAAATAGTCAACCAATTTCAATGTATCAAGCGGTTTCACGGCATTAGTTCAACAGCATTTCAAAGTCATTTATAAAATATTCGTACGATCGGACGGATTTCCAAAAGTTAGGCTTTCATCATTTCTAAACGAAAACTTCTGACCCCACCATGGAAACAAGCAAACAGGTGAATTATAGAACAGAGTATAGCCTGTAACCTGTCATATCGAGCAAGCGATCGTGCCACTCTCAAAATGGTCTGGCACTTCACACGGAAGAAAAAGGTACACCAATTTTATCTCAAGCTGAATAATTTTGTAACATCAGCTAAAACTTGCATATATTCAGGCCATTTAATTTACGCTTTACAAGGGCCCTTCACTGGATAAAAATGAACAAAACTGATGAACGCATGAAAATCACATGTGAGTAAACAATGGCAACACGTTCTATCATAGCTGTTTGAGCCATTTCGCTATGAACTCGTTGCACTATATGAAGGTGATCGTATCTCTCAAATAAAGAAATGGACCAGTGGACCTGAATTATGAATAATTGACTGAGAAGTATATTTTCGATAGTTAATCGCCTACGTCACGTATCTTCCTTGTCTTGTGGGATATATATATATAGAGAGAGAGAGCGAGAGAGCTATGTAACCGATCATCGGATCTTTTGCAGCTTCAATAATGGCAAGGTTACATTTTGGTTTGGCTGCACTCGTTCTATGCGTTGCTGCGATCTTCGATGGAAAGCACAAAGGTAGGCTTTTTTAACCGATTCACGGATTCTTTTGCTTCCAACCAGACCTACACTGCAAAAAATACCCTACTTATGTAAGATAATGCCCGAAAATTTTCTTGAAATAAGATAATTTTACTCAAAATAAGTTAAATTTCAAGAAAAAATTTCTTGTTTAAGTAAAATATACTTACCCCACTATAAATTTTACTTAAACAAGATTTTTTTTTATTTAAGCATTTTTCTTTAAAAAATATTGTTTTAAGAAAACTCTTAAATTTTAAGATATTTTTTTCTTGTGTAAGTAAAATTTAGAGTGGGATAAGTATATGTTACTTAAACAAGAAAAAAAATCTTAAAATTTAACTTATTTTGAGTAAAATTATCTTATTTCAAGAAAATTTTAGGGCATTATCTTAAATAAGTAGGGTATTTTTGGCAGTGTATATGTAAGCCGTTTTAAAATAATTTGCTATATATTTTGCACGAAATGCGTTTGCGATCATATGAGCTGAGTTTGATTGAACCCGTTTATTCACTCTGTCCAGCACACGGTGTATCGTATATTACACTTCATTTGTTTATTTTTCTATAAAATCTATAATAACTGTTCCGTGCCATATATCGCTATATGGGCGGGCTCTGGGCCGACGTAAATATGACGCACGTGCGCGGGGATAAATCCCTTGTTTGTGGCTGATTTCATATCCGAATATCTACATGTATGTAAAGAATATGTCTATTACCAAATTTCACGTACGCTTTATGGAAACCGAGATACTCTGAATAGATTGACAATGTAGTATTCGTGCTGAGGTGCCTGTTTGCCTGGTCCTCTGTGTCGTTTATTATTTAACTGAAAATTTTATAGTGTATAATATAACATATGTTGTATGATGCTGTCGGGTCATATGGCAGTTGTTTAGCAGCAATCTTGAACGCGAAGAACAGGTTATACACTAGGTAATAGTTACATGATTACACGAGACAATGTATGCCAAATGTTGGCAAGATATTCTACTCAAGGGGGCGAAGAGAGTTTGACATACATTGTCGAGTGTCTAACATGTAATTTTTTTATCCATCGATCATCCAAGTTTCTGTCTGTCGCGTCGAAGAGTCGACGTGAAAGCAAGCCCTGCTCATTTTATCTTTTATAGAGACGTGTATCTAAATGTGTTGCCTCATTTGGAGGAAGTCAACAGAACATTGACAAAAGAAAAATGCATAATTGATCATAATTGAACTAAACTGAGCTCATTTAATGTATAAACTAAGCATACAAGCCCGCATACCAGCGGCAAGTTTATCCACTCAAGGCGCGCGTCTGTCTCAAATCAAATTTTGACGTAAAAAATTGGACTGAATATTGAATAAATTGATAATATTGAGTTGGACTGGAACATCAGTGGATCGCCACTAACTAAACTGGGTGCTCTCCACTGACTACTTTGGAAGTGGATGGCTCACCTTGAATGCACTAGCATATGTCAAATAACATTCCAAATAAGCGGGACATTATATCTTTATGTCTGGAGCACGATGCAATACTGGATCATAAATCCATTTTTCATCACTGATCCAACAGTCATAGCAGAACACCAAACCAATTTGCATTCAAAGTCTTAGTGGTCATGTGTGTCACACATGTGTACCTTACACATTCGTTTCATCACTGGATCAAGAGGTCAGTGAGCTTCACAAAACAATGTAGTTTGGTGTGTGTAATATAGATTGACGCATGGTAATTTCTCTCTTTTTTTTACTCTGATGGGAATTTCTGCTTTGCTAAACCTTTTTTTTCAGACAGCATACGGGTTTAATAAATCATCAAAGAATATATAGTCGATACGGTTGATATGTTAATCCGATAGCCACAATATACTAGAGAAGTAAGGTTCTTCCATATAAAAAGAATACTGGAGCCAAAAGCTTACCAACAGACTCCTGGTCTCAGGTTGTTGATAGCTAGTTAAAAAACAGTATCCCGAGTTGGCAATATTGGCTGAGGCCCCGGCATGAAAGTTAGAAGATAGTGCGTTAAATATACACATAAAAATTACAATTAAGGAATTTGTCACTTCATTGTAATTTGGATTGGACGCACCACTGTGCATTTATTTCATCATCCCTGTGTGCAGTTTTCCTCACAGCACCAGGGAATGCTGCAGGTGTAAGAAATGGTGTGAGATATTTAGAAGCAGTGAGCACATATATAAGTTGGCATAAGTGAAAACTAGTCGGATAATAGTAAAGGTTAACCTTCACGACCCGCATAGGTTCTATTGGTGTGAAAAACATTATGTGCCGTCGCAGATTTTCTCCAATGAAAATATCAGTCAGAGGACACCATTTAGTACTAAAAGTTGCCACCGAATTATTAATTAATGCAATGGCCTTTTCCAACGTTTGACATTTCAGAATAGCCGCTTTGGCAGAAAGCCAATTTGGTCTGAAAGATCTGCAGTTGTATATGTATTTCTTCAGGATTAAAATCACATAATTAAGTGGTCATTTCAGCTCGATGGAGCCAAAGAAAAACCTTTTATTTCATGTAGTAGATTAATTTTGTTTGTCTATTATATGGTCCACAACGAAAATACAGCCCCACAGTAAGTGGACTATACTTTCTACTCTAATGTCACAGAAAATGTAGTTTGCAGAGTTCAGTTTATCCCACTTCTAAACTACTACATTTGTAATGAGTATTTTATGGATTGATATTGCAAGTACTACAGTACTTCCGTACTTGTACTCCACCCCATCTTATAAATGTTTTCCCAGTTGTGTAATAAATATCATTTCCCTGGTGTTCAAAGTCAATCTGCCATATACCATGTTGTATTAATTCCAGTGTGATTTTTTTGTGCTTCAATATCAGTTTGTATATTAAATTTGAACATTTATTATTCGCTAATCTGTCTTTTGTTATTGAAGGAGTTAACGTTGGTAATTTATTCATATTGTTTCCTTGAACATTTATATTTGCAATACACACAAAATAAACCAAGAAATTCTCAATGTTGACGTTGTACTTTGTCATTGAAACCTTGGCAGGAAAGAAGTTGACTGTCATCGTCTCGTAAATCTTTCACATATTGGATGTTGTATCTTGACCATCTTATTATCTCCTGCCACTACGAAAACCGCGTTTAGTCTAATATCCGAAAATTAGATCTTTCCCAGAAAAAAACTCGATTTTGTTAAGAATATCCTTCCAACCAGCGGGTTATTTTTTTTTACAAATATCCAGCAGGCAGGACCCCCTTCTTCTCTGCTACAGACCTGCGCCATTTGTTTAATTTTGTCCGGCCCCCTCCTCAAATGAAATTACAAATTGCCCTTTCGGACTCATTCATTATTTATTTGCTTGGATCGGGTGGAATGGTGAATAGGTGAACTAATATAGGCAATGCTAAATTTGTTGATATTAACCTTAACCTTCCCAATTGAAATGAGAATTCTCTTTGCCAACTCTATAATAATGTCTATGTTAACCGTCATAATATAAATTTTGGATGATGATTTGATCAATTGCAGAATGTACCAACACATTTCACCATACTTTTCTAGGATTCTTCCTTCCAGAAATGTTAGAATTTCCAATTCATTTACACAGTAAACAAACAAAAAATTCATCTCAAGTTTCACTCAATGATTGTAGGAAATAATCGTGATTATTTGGCCGAGATATAGTGTTGACTGTTTTTATATTCATTTCACCTAGATGTAGAATGTTGGTGATATTGATATTTGATGATACTGTACATGTATAACTTGAAATTATTATCGAAATTCCATTTTAATTTGTGTAACTATACTTTATTCGAACTGCGCAAGATTCATTGACTAGATTAATCAGATGTTGGGAGAAATAGCACCGTAAAATGACACGGAAAAAAAAATTGGACTGGGTGTACATGTACGTGTGTCATCATGAACACGAACAGTTATTTCTTGAACATATTGATTGCAACTGAGCCTTTCTTGTTGCTTAGTGTCACTAAGTTCGCCATGTCATTTGACGAAAGTGATCACACTCAGATTTAAGGCGAGCTAAAATATCTGCCGTAACAATTCAATCATCAGCATTTCTTCAGGATATCAGTTTATAGCTCTCCTCATATTTTCAAATGTCGTGGCCATTTCATAATACATTTAATTAATTCGACCTCGACTTTGAAATTCCTCGGATTGATGAATGTACCGGTATATATGAACATTGCAAGTTGCTTCCACTGTCAATATACTTTTTACTTATGATTACTACAAACACACCCTGCCGAAAATAATTACCAATAAAGAATGATGGACCATTTTCTTCAATTACTGGGGGCTTAGATTAGGCCCTTGCTACAGAAGAGGTCATGTGTGTAACGATTATATTCTTTTCCCATTTCTGTGAATTTTGAAGTTTCATCTCATTTAAATCGACCCAACACTGAACATGTTGAAGGAGTTAAAATATTCACTAGTGCGACAACAAAAATAATGCATCGCACAGAAACTAATTGCTTCTTTTATGAGCCAACATCCTGAAAATTATTATTAAAATGTCAATGAACAAAATAAGTAAATGAATTTGACTCTTTGATCCAGTGAAGGTCAGTATTAAAGTCTTTGATGTTTTGGATAATTTTATGTTGAAATGAGACACAGATACATTGGCACACTAATGGCTAGAGGCAAGAAATAAAAAGGAGACATTCATGCAAGTGACATATTCAATATATCAGAGATGCGGATCACCTTTGAATCGTCTGATTATGGCTTGAAACAGGTTCAAAAATAGCACAATTGTTTCAAATTCATTTGTTTTCTGTTTGGAAACAGAAAGTTTATCTATAGAGAACATAATTTTCGCAGTAGACAATGAGTTTTACTCGTGACGTTACCATATACGATCCATCATCATACTTCAGCGGTACCACTAAGGCAAGACATGTTCAAAACTCTGGGATCACTCCGCTGAGATTCCGATGATTTAACCAACGGAGAAGGAGAATTTTGTTGTGTAGAAGAATTCTACGTTGTTTTGTCTTCATCTATTTAACTTACCGTATCGCTGTATGTGTTTCAGGTGTAGAAGCTCTATCTTGTCCGACCAGTGAGTGGACTTTGGGGAGTGATAACCGGTGCTTTATCTCAATTGTCGGAGAACCAACAGACCCAGACATTTATTGCAGCAGCATTCACCCCTTGGCCGTGTATTCAAAGTTGGCTGTTTGCTCCATGAATCCTGGTCATTCCCACTTGAGAATTCGACGTTCGTTTACAACAGGTAATATCGACGTGCCTTGCATTTAAATCATATACAAACTCAATCCACGTGACAGATAGGTGGACGTTGACCTCAATAGCGTAGCCCGGATATACTCATATATGTGACACAGCAAAATGGCCAGGTTTTATAAACACCATTCATCATTGGTGACAGTCAGCCTAGCATCTTGGGAATACCACAACGGCACCGTAACCAAGAGTTCATTCGTCAATGCGCTTGAAAGAATCAGCTTTATTTCTGTTGAGAAACGATTTCCTGCTTCCTACACAGCTAAGATATCGTCAGTTTCCTTTAGTACATTTCTACGAAAATACTGAAACATTACTGAAATATAATCGCACTGAAACAGTACTGATATATATCAGTACTGATTCAGTACTGTAACAGTACTGAAATCATACAGTATTTAAAACACTACTGACAGTACTGTGTTAGTACTGTAATATTTCCGTTTTTATCGGAACTGATTATGTCAATGTCAGTACTGTTTCATTACTGAATTGCTACTGTTATGTAACGGTATTCAGAGCGATGATGCAGTAGCCCTATCAAGTCATCTGTTGAAAAATGATGAACTATGTGACCGCCAGATATTAAAACGAGACATCCTAAAGGATCTTGGCGACAACCATTGACCGATAATAGTAAGCTACTGACAATAGGATCTTTTTGTCCATTGTTACTAAGATCAAACGATTGATTTGTAATTTTGTTTGCAGAATTTCGAATTTGAGCGAAAAAGACAGAAAAAAAGGACACTGGAAAACACCAAGATATTATCTTTCTAAGTTTCAGGAGTTTCAAAATTTCTAGAAACTCTGCTTGATGTCGGTTGTAATAGTACAAGTGAAATGAGCAAAGTTAGTCTGAAAGTGAATGTCCGGAGCATCCTTCGTCTTCGTTTTGTAGTATTTTTTTTTTGCACGTGTCATCATTGGGTACTGGAAGCGAAGACAAATCTCTTTGATACATTGGCATGAGCTATGAAACATACTTAAGATTTTATAAGTAGGAACGAATGCTAATTCTGTTCTGTTTACTGGGCTAGTTTGAGATATCTCTTTTAAGATACCATGCTCGAAAATAGTAAGATGATAACAAACTTAAAACTGAAGGAATCCGGTCCGTCCAGTAATGTCGACACTTTGAAAGTGTCTGAATCCTGATTATCTCCCTAGGATCGAAACGCAGTAGTCTACAGCTGTGAAGTTGTGACATTGTGTCACGACAGTGACGTCCCTTTGTGTCGCCAACCCGTCGGCAGATGAAACGGTGGGGCAGTTCACTTGCAATGGCATGGACTAAAGTAAACTGATTTAAAATTTGAAGAAATACATTTTAATTCAGAATCATTTGAACTCCTTGATATAGAAGGTGAAGATATGGATATTCTCTATAGTCAATATATAGAATATGCCCCACTGTTTGATCCGCCAACTCTTGTGATGCAAACGTCAAAACTCGGGAATACCGTATTAATTTGAAGGATAACTTGGATTTTTGAATCGGACAAAAAAGGTATCTTGCACAACTAGACCCCATGTGGGACCTGTGTACCAAATTTCAGAAAGATCCATGAAGTAGTTCGTGAGACTTCACGATAACAATATTTCAAGAGGAAATTCAACATGGCCACCTGGCGGCCATATTGGATTTTCGAAACGGACCAAGAAAGGTATCTTGCACAACTGGATCACAAGGGGAACCTGTGTATCAAATTTGAAAAAGATCCATGCCGTACTTCCTGAGAAATGACGATAAAGTTTCATGGGGAAATCCAAGATAGCCGCCTGTTGGCGATATTGGATGTTCAAACCCGACCAAAAAAGGTATATTGCACAACTGGACCACACGGGGAACCTGTGTACCAAATTTTAAAAAGATCCATGTAGTAGTTCCTGAGAAATCACGATAACAAAGTTTCATGAGAAAATCTAAGATGGCTGCCTGGTGGCCATATAGGATTTTCGACTTGGACAAGAAAAGGTATTTTGCACAACTAGACCCCAAGGGGAACCAGTGTACCAAATTTGAGAAAGATCCATGCAGTAGTTCCTGAGAAATCGCGATAACAAGAACTGTTTACGGACGGACGACTGACGACGGACGACTGACTGACGACGGACCACGTACAAAAAGCGATTTGAACAAAAAAACGGCTTAAACAAGGGAGTATTTATTGAATGCAAGTTCGTATTCAGAACAATTACCTGTGAGACCCAACGCCGACAAGGCGTTTCACACTCCTCTATGTTTACAAGTCGCAAAACTACCATCACAATGCTTTGTACAGAGGACAAGCCTCGAGGGCGAAAAATCTACCAGCAGTGAAAGTTCAGAATTGAGGTGCACTGAGTTGGGAGTTACATTACACTCTCGCTAGTGGTGACAAATTTCTCTCTGTTCCTCGTTTTCCTTCAGTTGGTAAAGTTTAGAATAACGTTTCCACCACGTTCCATAGTTATATTCACTTCCGCATGGGCTAACCGTGTATAAAGTGCGCGAACCATTACCATCAAACTTGAATATCTTCTTTATCTTATCCTTCTCACTATTGAACAGCGATTAAAGGCCCATACGCTATCCAGGTCTAGTCTATCTTAGATTCATTTACATCTCTAAGTTTCTAAATGACCCAAAGGATCGCAATGCGGTACCTAATTATTTTGAGTTCACGGAACCGCTGTGTATTTCTTACGTTTACAAGCGTCTGGTCCGTCATTCATAATTCAGCCGTCGTCCATTAGAGAATATCCGCGTCCATAATCCAAAGACCTATTCCATATTCCATATAACAGTATTAGCACCAAATTCAAAAAGACAATCATAGTATACATAAACATAGGCTTGTTTCCTGCAAGAGAGAAGCGGTCAACAGTTTTCAATGATGCCGGCAAGACATCATGATGTTCCAAAAATATCAAATCCGTATCGCTGATCAGTATTCTTAATCCATAACACTACACTAGATCAATATCAAGTAATATTTTTATTTACTCTAAAGCCATCAAAGACTTTGACTGGAACGAACACAGGTCCGGTGCGTACACGCGAACATCTATAAATCATGAATATATATCGTGACTAGAAATGTTGACATATTGTGCAATATGAAGCTTAAAATACTCCTGTTGAAGGGACCAAATATAGAGACTCGGTGAATATCAATCGCATGGCCGAGCAAAAGATAATCCATAGCGCACTTGAACAGTACATTGTGGAGTGGTCGAAACGAGAAAAAGTAGAGTCTAGAGTACTCGCTGACTGGTTGGATCTTGTAAGAGGCAAGGTTGTCGATACTATCCGCTACATTGACAGAACTACCCTTCCCCAAGCAAACCAAACATTGAGAGATGACATGGTGCAAGGAGTTCTTGTAGACGTCAAAAGTAATGCGTTAATGTTCCAGCAGACAAGGCTACAACTAATATAATATTTATATGTAAAAATTACTATTACCAGGTGATGGTTAAGGAGTTGTGTATAGCTATTCCACCAGCTTCTGTATCGGCATATTCTTCCACCGGAAGATGAAACAATCACAAGCAGTTTTCTCGGGGAAAGAGGGAGATCCCTCCTATGATCAATCATACCGATTAGAGAGATATTGAAGAGGCGCGAAAAGTAGACGACATCTGGCGACTAAAAAGCCAATATATGACTCCACAAGAGAACCTCTCCTTGTAGCTCACATTCAGACTCCGGAATATGCGGAATGCGCGCTTTTCCGTAATCTTCAACTTCATTCACCTCATATCACGTAGATGTGCTCGCTTTTTGTCATTGGAAGGGATGCTGAAGCTCTTGAGCTTCACTAAGTCACATTCGCTACAGGTTGCGAATGTCATCAGACACGCGAGTCCTTCTAGAAGATCACTATCCAGAATGATCTTATCTAAATGCACGATATACATCACAAAGCTGACGCGAAAGTAATTCCTTCTTCTTATTTATCAATCAAAGTCTGTTCGATTTGACGTCTCAATGGTTTTCCTACGAAGTAGGCTACCATCTGCAAATTGTCCGGTAGTCAGTCAGTCAGTGAGTGAGTGAGTCCATCCGAATCTTTTGGTCGGCAAAATAAAGAGAACCGCTGACATTATAACCTTGATTTTTTTGCATGAAGGTGCATGAGGGAACTGTTACCAGCAAGTTCTGAGCTGACCTACTTTTGATGAAAATTTCTGATGATTTTTGATGAAAATTACTGGTGATTCTGACTTGGGCCGTGCCCATCGTAATATAGGCAGGATTTCAACTTGGGGCGAGAGGATTTCCAAGAGTTCAGTGCGCCCCGGAGCCCTAATGTCTACCCTACTTCGTAGGTCCTGTGACGTTAGTCACACTGCCATGTTCTTAAAACCTGGACAATTTAAAATTTGACATTATGTTATTGACATCATTCACATATATAGACACGAATGACAAGATATCGTTCCGTTCCATCGGTGTGTGTACTGAAACAACCAAGGATCTTGATGTGACGCGCAATATTCGTTCTGGCTATGCAATAGACCATCTAATCAACAGTATCAGATTTGGCGTGAAACAATACATTTCAAAGGCTTGTTGATATATATGTGAATTCGGGTCTTTATTTCATCAGTATGTATCACTGTCTTATATTTACATTGCTGCACCATTGCAGTAGATCCTGCGAAATAATTATATATCTTATTTCGGGTCTTCAAAGTGAACGTGACAAAGACGAGGGATGTGGACGTTCTCCTAAACATGCCAACTGTTATTGTGCACAATTATAAAAAAAACATCATTGGGGAAATATAGAACAAAGAAATAACAGTGTATCACGAGAGGTTCTGTGGTTTAATATCGAAGTTACTCTGTCGTATTCTATTGCCTGGTCATATGGAACGATACACCAGCTAGCGATTGATCACGGGCTGACCAATCCAATATACATGTGATAATATGGAGCTACGCACCGACTGTATCATTATGTCTTGATCCAATTCTAACGATACAATTAACATCTTAGTACCGCTCCCTGTTTGCATGCCACTTTCAGGATATTATATTCGTGGACGAATTGAAGACATTCACTATATATATATATAGACAAAGTGATTACAGTAAAACTGCCTTTGTGTATGGTAAATATAGTACTAGAAAATAGTCCGTATGTTTAACTGTTCATTTCATTTAGTTTGCCGAACTGAGCCATTTGTTAGCGAGAAGGTCGAAATGTTCGTCTGCAATTGTCCGTTTCGGATAACATTTTTCCTAATACCTGAAATGGAAAAGACGACGCTTTCCTGTCCCGGTCGTCTGTTAAGTACCATCAGACGCTAGTCTACTCCAGTGATCATCTATCTATTTATATTTCAGCATGCATGACCTGTGGTGGAATGGGTGGAGGTGGTATGCCGCCGCCACCTGGAAGATAGATTTGAAGATGGTGTCCCCCGTCGGAGATGATTTAGCCGACAGCAATGCCTTACCCTTGCAGGAGAGTAACAGATGAAGTTCTGTACTAGGAAGGCGAATTGGAGAGTGGCCGAACAATCAAAACGATACGACACATTTTGCTGCTAAATCTGTTGTACAGAAACTCAAATTCAATGGACATTTCTCAAAATAGGTATATTAAAAAATGTGTAATTGAATTACGCCGTGTGAAATAAAGAATTATACACCTGGTTCTTGTTTTGTGTTACAATATTTTAACTATCATATTTTAACTAGGCAACGTATCGAAGGGGGGTAAATCCTTGTTGACTAAAAGCAACAGTAAAAGGGTGGTTGAAAACGACGCCGGCGCACTGACCTGAAGTCACATGACTTCTCCTGTAGGAAACTAGCCTATGTTTATTCATACAATGATTGTTTCTCCCCATTGGTGATGCTGCTGCTATATGAACTGAAACGCCTGTAATGCCCATGCTGGTTAAGGACTTAGACCATATCAAAGCACTGCGGAAACCTGCCCTGTATATACTCTAAAGCTGATAGCTTATTGCATCCTATATACTACTCAGGGAATGTCTGCTTTGTACATAGAATATAGCTAGCCTCTGGTTGAGCCGTGCAGGATTAGAAAAGTTTGTCACATTGACACAGATCATTGAACTACTTATTAATTGAAAAGATGTGTCCAAGAGGTGCAGTCGGTCAATTGATTCGAGTGGTCGTCTGGCGTTTTATGACAATTAAATAAAATACTATATGCTAATCTGTTTCGAACACGTCTGGTTATCGGCGAAGAATCATAATCCCCCACCCCAATCCGACATCGGATGTCGTTCTCCTCAATAGGCTCATACAATAAATTATGTCAGTGTATCCATAATTTTTAATCATTACAAAATGAGAATGGGCTGGCTTGTCAAATATTTTCAAGCAAGGTATGATAAAACTTAGTACCAAAGTTTCACTTTTGTTTTCTCTGCACTGGGGTAGGATACCGTTTTTTTGTTAATACACGCCGCCCATTAGTCTACGGGTATTATTCTGAGCATCGTAGCAAAAATACGGAAAAGAAATTATAAAAATTCGAAGTGGGGGGTTGGGATGAAATATTATACTAATGTTCTCTGTGTTCAAGGACATAACTATTATCGAAAATAGCACTTTAAGGTGACCATCCGCGACTTTGAGGTTGAAGCAGGTAATTTATGTTTGCACATTTGTATTGCGAGTGACTTGTTTGACTTCAGCAATGATATTTTATTGACCACCTCCAAACTTGTTCGCGAAAATCGCATGGAATGTATGCTGATTTCTTTATATGTTAAAGCGGAAAGGCCAGGCTGCTTGGTGTGGCGAGTCATTTGTGGTGTCAAACAGTATGGATATAGTTTTTTAAGATGTGCTTATCTAATCTGTTACATAGTAAGGTCGTTTATAGTGTAATTTTTCCTATAGAAAAACAGACAAACAGACGGAAAGGCAATATGGATTTAATGGTATGGATAAGTATATGTTTCACATCTTCAATAGCATAACGCCTGACCATTCTAATAAAGTTCACAGACACGATGTGTTAAGCAATACGCGAAGCCAGGTTATCAGTCCCGCTTATTATTTTATGCAGTCATGACATAGCATCACAAACCTATGATGAGTAAAGATGTAAATCAATAGTATTATCTGTACACTGTGCACACTATATCATGAAATTAATTATTTGGGCCGGTTGATGGAAGGGGAGCTCAAATGGAAAATCAAAACTGTAAAATGATGAAAATGATTGGTATCTGTATTCTGGAGATTTAGGCGTTCAATTCTATTGAAATATTCTTACTGGTTGCTGAGATATTGCGCTTAAACTAATTGTGGGTTTGGTACAAATTTGGTATATAAATGAGTTTTTCTAAATTACTGATGACTCCGTGATCTAGATAATCCTCTCTTTCATAGTTGGAATTCAGAATGTTTCCATAACATTAACGTTGTATGCTGGTAGTTGGATGTCAAATATCCTCTGGTTACCAAATATTGTACTTCAGATGCTTAAATAATTACATGAATTTTGAAAATGAATAAGAAACGCTTGGACCCTTGACACTGCATATTAAGGAATAAGATAAAATAGATTAAAGCCCCAGGTGACCTGTTGCTATATGCTGACCCTATTTCTGCAAATAATGAAAATTTCTCCAAAACGATACCCTTAGACTTAGAGTATGCACATTGCTATGGATTAGCAATACGATAATTTGGTAAAGGTATCAGACTACAGCTCCAGTGATATCTCTGTCCAAAGTCAGATCATTAGCAAAAACGCATTTGCCTAAAATCCCCAAATCAAATCAGAATATTCCACGGAACTGATAATATTGATACGTATAGGTTTCAGAATTCACGAAATCTGCACTATGTACACTGTTTGCTACTAAGAGGGAACGGCTGCAATGGGTTACCATGGATGCAATCCATGGAGCAAAAATCAGGTTCCGGCCATTACTGAAATATCCTGACCTGTAAATCACAGATTTTGTACTGTTAACTCAAATATGCCTGCAATCGCTTGGAGTGTTCGTATGCAATGAACAACATTTTCCACAATTAGGTCAATATATTCATAATCTGTAATCATTAAAAAATGATAACGGGCTGGTTTGTCACATATTTCCAAGCAAGGTATGATAGCAAAGTTTCACTTTTGTTTTCTCTCTACACTGGAACAGGGGTCCGCTTTTTTGTTAATATGCGCCACCCATAAGTGTATAGGTATTATTCTGAGCATCATAGCAAATGTGAGTAATTAAGCAAGATCAAAAATACAGAATAGAAATTATAAAGGAAAATTCGGGGTGGGGGGGGGGGGGAGGTTGAACTATTATAATAAGGTACTTTGTACCCAAGGGCATAAATATTATGGAAACAAGCAGCCAGAGGATGCTAAGTCCCCCGCCGAAATGGCAGCAATATTTTTTAGCATTGTTGGTCTCGAGGGGATATACATGACGGAGGCAACTGCTATACTTCATAGGCGTTGGATGCGGAGGGTCTTTCTGCCTTCCCAAGTTTTAAAATCAACTCAGAAAGGTTAACTGAACATTTTTTGCTTCTGTAAATTAGCTTCCATGCAATGAAGCATGGAAGTTATGTAACCGAAAAGCGACCCCAAGTGACATCTCAAGGCATATTATCTGCAAACCAAATTTGACGAGAAGCTGAATGCATCCTCAACCTATTGTCTGGAAACCAAATTTAAATTTGCCACCAGGTGTCGCCACCTGTAGGTGCAAGTGGGCGAAATGCAATCCCAAGGATCATCTCACGACATGGTGTATCAGCATACAAACTTTGGGAAGAATCTGAAAAGGGGTTATTGCCCGGAAACCAAATTTAGATTTGTATGCACAAATGTGCGAAACACAATCCCAAGTGACATCTTATGGCACATGAATACCAAATTTGAGAAGAATCTGATGAGCAGTTGTCAAATTATTGCAAGAAACAAATTTCAGATTTTTCCACTAGGTGTCGCCACCAGTATGCAGAAGCAGGTGAAATACAATCTCAAGGGACATATCATATCATGGTACCTGCATACCAAATTGGAGAAAAATCTGATAAGCGAAATCAAATTTAGATTTGACACGAGGTGGTGCTACCTGTAAGCACAAATGGGCGAAACGCAATCCCAAGCGACATCATATGTCATGATATATTCATACAAGATTTAAGAAGAATCTGACGAGCGGTTCTCAAGTTATTACCGGGAAACAAATCTGGTATTTCGCCACCAAGTGGCACCACCTGTAAGTAAAAGTGAGCAAAACGCAATCCCACGCAACATCTCCTGGCATGATACATGCATGCTAAATTTGAGGAGATTCCGATGAGCAGTTCTCAAGTTAATAGCTGAAAACAAATTTTGATTTTAACACCTGATGGCGCCACCTATAGGCACAGGTGGGCGAAATGCAATCTCAAGCGACATCTTAGGTCATGGTATTACCCGGAGACAAATTTGGGATTTTGCCACCAGGTGGCGCCACCTGTAAGTGCAAATGAGTGAAAGGCAATCCCATGCAACATCTCCTGGCATGGTAAATGCATGCTAAATTTGAGAAGAATCCGATGAGCATGCAGTTCTCAAGTTATTGGCCAAAAACAAATTTCAGATTTTGTCATCAGGTGGCGTCACTTTCTGAGCAGAAGTGGATAACGCACTCCCAAGCAACATCTCATGGCAAGGTACAATGTATATGCATGCCTAATTTGGGAAGAATTTGATGAGCAGTTCTCAAGTTATTGCCCGGAAACCAAATTTCGAGCAACATTTCAAAGCGTTTCAAAGTTATTGCTTGCAGCACAAAAGAACGGAAAGAACCCTAGTGGCGCCACCTACAGGCAGATCTTTCTGAAACGCAATACCAATCAACATCTTGTCACAAGGAATGCATATGCAACTAGATACAGTCGATCGAATACGATTGGAGGCATGCCTTTTGCATCTTTAGTAAAGGAAACATTCATTATTTGTGAAGAAAGTAAAAACGTAAAACTTAGGAAAACATCATTAACATGGCCCCATAAGATAACTTGAGGGTATCCACATACCAAATTTAAAAGAATCCATTAAGGTCCAACAGTTACTGTCCGGAAATGCAATTTTACCTTGGTTCTCAGGTAGCGCCATGTGTAGGCAGATAGGCATAAAAAATAATCCCAACCGAGATCTTGAAGCAAGATCCCTTGACATTGGAAATAGAAAATGTTAACTTGGCCTACAGGTGGCGCCACCTATGAGCAGATCGACAAGAAAAACAATAAAGTGAAACCTTCAGGTAAGGTACATGTATACCAAACTTGGAAAGAATTCATTCAAGTATTAAAAAGTTATTGTCTGGAAACATAATTTTAAATTTACCCCCAGGTGGCACCACCTATATGTGGATCGGCATGAAAAACAATGCCAAACGAGAAATTGAGGCGAGGTACCTACACACCAAATTTGGAATGAATCGGTTCAGGTTTTTAAAAGTTATTGTCTGGAAACACTTAACTTAGCTTTCAGGTAGTCCCTCTATCAACATGAAAAACATTCTCAAGCCAGATCTTGAGACAAGGTACCACCACACCAAATTTGGAAAGAATCCTTAAGGTTTTCAAAAGTTATTGTCTGGAGATGCAATTTAACTTGGCCCAAGGTGGCGCCACCCAGAAGCGGATTGGCAAGAAAAACAATTCCAAGCAAAAATATATACATGTAGACAAGGGATCCATTTACCAAATACAAAAACATGGGTCTGTGCCTGATAAATTGAAACCTTTTGAGGTTGCAATTATCCCAATATTATCCCAATATTGCAGACTACACACAAATTTCAGCTTCTGCCAAGATTTATTGGAGATATATATGCTCAAACACAATATATGAGGGTCGGGCGAGGGCTAGTTTGGGAGATAGAGGGTGCGGCTCGGTGCCCTGGGGATGGGGACATGCTCTTCTTGAGGGTAGTGGTAGGTGTGCTGACATGAAAGCCATAGAAAGCTCCCTGAACATGAAACAACCACACTGACAACTGCATGCCATCATCTATCAGAGTCCGAAAAACCACAAGGTGGAATTCAATTCAATTCAGGAAATTGATCACATGCACAGTGTGCACCCAAACTTTAGGAACTCAGTTGTAATTAATATAGTAAGTTACACGGTGGACACAAATGGTTCCTGCAGAAGCTTTAGGGTAAATCATATGATGTGAGATACAATTATTTGATAGCAAAAATTGAAGAAAATGTTGTCCTTCATTTAAGATGACACGAAATTTAAAAAAACAGGGGTTCAGTACTGCGGGGATTTCCCCGCCAGTTATTTCATATTATACTTCTGAAATATAATAAGGTTCATGCAAAAGCTTCAGGGTAAATCATATGATGTGGAATAGAATGATTTCATAGCAAAGTTGAAGGAAATGTCCTTCATTTAAGGTGACACAAAATTCAAAACTAACACAGGTTCGGTACTGCGGGGATTCCCCCGCCAGTTATTTCATATTATACTTCTGAAAAAAAATATGGTTCCTGCAAAAGCTTTAGTGTAAATCATATGATGTGGAATAGAAGGACTGGACAGCAAATTTAAGAAAATGGTGTCCTTCATTTAAAGCGACATGAAATTCAAAACAGCGAGAAGCGGAAGAAAGAAGAACAAATGACAAACGCATTTAGGCATTTAGGGATGCCTAATTATTAGACAAAGCATTTGGAAAGTATCGCTTGTGAAGAATTTGAATGGAAACCACGGACATGAACAGAAGATTGGAACAAGACCCAGTGGCGCCACCTTCAGGTGGATCTTGCTGAAACGCAATACCAACCCATGTCTGGTCACAAGGAGTGTATATGCTAAATTTCGAAGGAATCCGACAAATCTTTTGGAAGTTATCGCCTGTGAAGGATTTGAACAGACACAGACACAAAGAGAGCAAGACCCATTTTAACTGGAACGGGCATGAAGAAGCGAAACTCAGTGGCGCCGCCTTCAGGCAAATGTTACTGAAATCCAGTACGCAACCGCGTCTTCTCATAAGGAATGCGTATGCCAAATTTCGAAAGAATCCAAGAAAGCGTTTGGAAGTTATCGCTTGTAACTGACATCCACGGACACAAAGAAGCAAGATTCATTTTGACCCAGTGGCGCCACCTTCAGGCAGATGTTGCTGAAATGCGATACCGACTGGCGTCTTGTCGCAAGGAATGCGTATGGCGAATTTGGGAAGAATCCAACAAAGCGTTAGGAAGTAATCATTCGAACAGACATGCACAGACATCCACGGACATGCACGGACACATAGAAGCAAGAACCATTTTGACCCAGTGGCGCCACCTTCAGACAGATGTTGCTGAGATGCGATACCGAATGGCGTCTTGTCGCAAGTAATGCGTATGCCGAATTTCGGAAGAATTTAACAAAGCGTTAGGAAGTAATCATTCGAACAGACATGCACGGACATCCACGGACATGCACGGACACATAGAAGCAAGAACCATTTTGACCCAGTGGCGCCACCTTCAGGCAGATGTTGCTGAGATGCGATACCGAATGGCGTCTTGTCGCAAGGAATGCGTATGCCGAATTTCGGAAGAATTTAACAAAGCGTTAGGAAGTAATCATTCGAACAGACATGCACGGACATGCACGGACACATAGAAGCAAGAACCATTTTGACCCAGTGGCGCCACCTTCAGGCAGATGTTGCTGAAATGCGATACCGAATGGTGTCTTGTCGCAAGGAATGCGTATGCCGAATTTCGGAAGAATCCAACAAAGCGTTAGGAAGTAATCATTCGAACAGACATGCACGTACATCCACGGACATGCACGGACACATAGAAGCAAGAACCATTTTGATCCAGTGGCGCCACCTTCAGGCAGATGTTGCTGAAACGCGATACCGACTGGTGTCTTGTCGCAAGGAATGCGTATGCCGAATTTCGGAAGAATCCAACAAAGCGTTAGGAAGTAATCATTCGAACAGACATGCACGGACATGCACGGACACATAGAAGCAAGAACCATTTTGACCCAGTTGCGCCACCTTCAGGCAGATGTTGCTGAAACGCGATACCGACTGGTGTCTTGTCGCAAGGAATGCGTATGCCGAATTTCGGAAGAATCCAACAAAGCGTTAGGAAGTAATCATTCGAACAGACATGCACGGACATGCACGGACACATAGAATCAAGAACCATTTTAAAGTCCCCGGCCACGTTGCGGCGGGGGACAAAAATGCAGAGAACCCATGTTGGCGGGGAAACGACAAATATGAACAAGCGCAATGTGGAGTCTTCATTTGGGCGTGGTTAATATCAGAATATTCACTTTCCCAGCCAATTTTTCTTCTTCTAATGCTATCCTAAGTGAAACTGGAATACAATTTGAGTATCAAACCATGATCATTAAGTTGAACCATCTGAATCAATACAAGCAGCCAGAGGATGCTAGGTCCCCCGCCAAAATGGCAGCAATATTTATAAGCGCTGTCGGTTTCAGAAGATATTTATGAGGATGGCAACAGCTACTTCACAGGCGTAAGAAGCAGAGGGGTCTTTCCACCTTCCCAGGTTTTGAGATCAACTCCGAATGGCTGACTAGCTGGATGTTGATTGCTACTGTAATATATTTTCTTTACCATGTAGCATGAAAATTATGTAACCGAAATGCAACCCCAAGAGACAACTCATGGCATATTATCTGCAAACTAAATTTGACAAGAATATGAAGGCATCCTCAACCTATTGCCCAGAAACCAAATTTAGACTTTGCCACAAGGAGTCACCACCTGTAGGTGCAAGCAGGCAAAACACAATCCCAAATGACATCTCATGTCATGGTATCGGCATATGAACTTTGAGAGTCTGAAGAGGGGTCCTCAAGTTATTGCCGGTACTAGATGCCCGCCGGTGTTCATGTTATTTGGGGCGGGTCACATATGAATACAAAATTTGAGAATAATCTGATGAGCAGTTGCCAAATTATTGCCCGGAAACAAATTTGTCCACCAGGAGACGCCACCTGTAGGCAGAAGCGGGAAAAATACAATCTCAAGGAACATGGTATCGTGGGGACATCTGCATACCAAATTTGAGAAGAATCCGATGAGGGTCCTCAAGTTATTGCCCAGAAACCAAATTTAGATTTTGACACCAGGTGACGCCACCTCTAGGCGCAAGTCATTGAAATGCATTATCAAGCGACATCTTATGTCACGGTACATTCATACAAAATTTGAGAAGAATCCGATGATCAGTTCTCAAGTTATTACCCGGAAACGAATTTGTGATGTTGCCACCAGGTGGCGCCACCTGTGAGTGCAAGTGAGCGAAAGGCAATCCCAAGCAACAGCTCCTGGCATGGTAAATGCATGCCAAATTTGAGAAGAATCCGATGAGCCGCAACGTTTCTCATGTTACCCAGAAAGGTACATATGTAGGATATTTCAAAGAAATTCGACCAAGTCTTTCTAAGTTATCACTTGCAGCATGGAATAATGGAATGAACTCTACTGACGCCACCTCCGGGTGGATTTTGCTGAAATGCATCACCAAATCCGACAAATTGTTCGAAAGTTATCGCTCGCGAAGGATTTGAACAAACATGAACGGACATGCATTAAAGATTGGAACAAGACCCAGTGGCACCACCTACAGGCGGATCTTGCTGAAACGTAATACCAGCGACGTCTTGTCGCAAAGAATGCAGATGCCAAATTCGGAGGAATCCGACAAAGCATTTATGAGTTATCGCTTACGCAGCTAGTATTTGCACGGACATGCACTAAATATTGGAACAAGACCCAGTGGCGCCACCTACAGGCGGATCTTGCTGAAACGTAATACCAACAGACGTCTTGTCGCAAAGAATGCAGATGCCAAATTTCGGAGGAATCCGACACAGCATTTAGGAGTTATCGCTTATGAAGCATTTGCACGAACATCCACGGACATGCACTAAAGATTGGAACAAGACCCAGTGGTGCCACCTACAGGCGGATCTTGCTGAAACGTAATACCAAGAGACGTCTTGTCGCAAAGAATGCAGATGCCAAATTTCGGAGGAATCCGACAAAGCATTTAGAAGTTATCGCTTACGAAGTATTTGCACGGACATGTCCGTGCATGCACGGACACATAGAAGCAAAACCCCAGTGGCGCCACCTACAGGCGGATCTTGCTGAAACGTAATACCAAGAGACGTCTTGTTGCAAAGAATGCAGATGCCAAATTTCGGAGGAATCCGACAAAGCATTTAGAAGTTATCGCTTACGAAGTATTTGCACGGACATGTCCGTGCATGCACGGACACATAGAAGCAAGAACCATTTTAAAGTCCCCGGCCGCGTTGCGGCGGGGGACAAATAGCACTTTATGGTGACAATCGGTAACTTTGCAAGTAGTTGAAGCAGGTCATTTATGTTGCGTGTGACTGTTTTGACTTCAGCATTGGTATTTTGTTGACCACCTTCAAAATCGTTCGTGATGGTGTCTGGCGTATCTCGCATGAAATGTATGCTGATTTCTTTATATGTTAGAGCGGGAAGGAAAGACTGCTTCATGTGGCGAGTCATTTGTGTTGTCAAACAGTATGTAATATAGTTTTTTTTCAAGATGTGCTTATCTAATCTGCTACATAGTAAGTACGGCCGATTATAATGGTTTTTACCTATAGAAAGACAGACGGACAGGCATTGTGAATTCAACGGTATGGATAAGTATATCGTTCACATCTTCATTCGCATGAAGCGTGACCATCCTAATGCAGTTCACAGACACGATGTATTAAGCAATATGCGAAGCTAGGTTGTCAATTCCGCTTTTTACTTTGTGCAGTCGCAACATAGCATCAGAAAAAAATATGACGAGTAAATATGTGGACCAATAATATTATCTGCACACTGCGCACACTATATAATGAAATTAATTATTTAGGCCAGTTGACGGAAGGGGACCACAAATTTAAATTCAAAATTGCAAAAAGATGAAAATGATCGACTGTTGACCGCTTCTCTCTTGCAGGAAACAAGCCTATGTTTATGTATACTATGATTGTCTTTTTGAATTTGGTGCTAATACTGTTATATGGAATATGGAATAGGTCTTTGGATTATGGACGCGGATATTCTCTAATGGACGACGGCTGGATTATGAATGACGGACTAGACGCTTGTAATTCTGAAGATTTAGGCGTTGAATTCTATTGGAATATTCTTACTGGTTGCTGAGATATTGACTTCAACTAATTGTGGGTTTGGTACAAATTTGATAAAAAATGTGTTTTTTTCTAAATTGCTGATGACTCAGGGATCTAGATAATTGTATCTCAGATGCTTAAATAATTACATGAAATTTGATAATTAATAAGGTACGCTTGGACCCTTGGCACTGCATATTACGGAGTAAGATAAAATAGAACAAAGCCCCAGGTGACATGCTTGCTACATGCTGACCATATTTATGCAAATAAAGATTTTTTTCCAAAACGATACCTTAGGGTATGAATTATACAGATGATCAATACGATAATTTGCAAAAGGCATCAGACAACCAGCTCCAGTATTATCACTGCCCAAAGTCAGATCACTAGCAAAACGCATTTGCCTAAAATCCCCAAATTAGACCAAACTATTTCACGGAACTGATAATTTTGGTACCGTGTAGGTTTCATATAGGATAATTTACGGAATCTGCACCATGTACACTGTATGCTACTAAGAAGTAAAGGTTGCGATGGGTTACCATGAATGCAACACACGAAACAAAAATTCAGGTGTCGGCCATTACTGAAATAATCTGACCTGTAAATCACAGATTTTGTATTGTGAACTCAAATATGCCTGCAATCGCTTGAAATGTTTATAAACAATGAGGAAAATTTTGAGTACTTTTTTGGCATTTTGAAACACGCTAGCGCTATTGACAGTGGGACCTCAGCTACACACTTCACCGTCCTATCTCACATGACAACGCTGCCTGCAGACACTTTGGTATACACGTGTAACGTCTCTGAGATATTCGGTGGAATAAATTATTGCTTCGTTGATTTTCGTTAAAACATTCCCGTAAGTTGATCTTACTTCAGTAATAGGTAACTAATCCCATCTACCGTTCCACGGCTTAAGCTGATGATTGAAAAATCAGTCAGTCTTCAGCTATAATCTGTTTCACTGAAGAGCATGTTTATACATTGTAAGATAACTCTCGCTCCACCAGAGGCAGGCCTATGACAATGCCTCTGGTAGAAATAGTGCCCCGGGTCGGTATTTCTTGCTCATTCGTGAATATACGTCACCATTGTCGAACCCTCAATATTCAAACTAACACAGTCACGCCCCTCGGCTGTAAGTTATAATAATAATACTTTATTATTAGAGATTCAATTAGTGCAAATACAAGCGTCTAGTCCGTCATTCACAATTCAGCCGTCGTCCATTAAAGAATATCCGCGTCCATAATCCAATGACCTATTCCATATCCATATAACAGTATTAGCACCAAATTCAAAAAAGTCAGATCAATCTCAAGACCAATCTTTCTTGAGACATTTTTCCTATCATTCAACATACATTAAGGGTAGCGTGCTAAGAAAATATTTGTGTGAATTATGTCCAAATAATGAAGTAGCGGTAAAACAGTTTGTTATAATCCGACAATGATATATACTATAGAAAAAACTAAACAATTAGCTGCATTGCCATGAAGTTGAACACTAGATGACATGTCCGTTGAGGCAGTATTGCCTGACAAGTCCAGACTTGATAAATACATGACTAGTTTTTACCGACAGTTGTCTGGCATCTTCTTTTTCAGTCGATGCATGCATAAGAGAAATTATTAATTGTTTCAATTCTACAGTTCATATATCAATAAAGGTAGTATTAACAGTTTAATTCACATTTGAACTTCCGAATGAAGTACTGTTCCTTTGTTTGTCGCCTGACCGTATCATCGGATTTCATTTTATAAAACGGAGAAATACTAAATTTCGTTTCAAGACCACTAGCACATGCTGCAATGTGTTTGCTAAGCGAATTCTATTAAGATGCCTTGATGAAGGTGTGTTGACCTGTTGTCGATGAACTCTTACTCTATTTCTGAGTACATCCCCCGTTTCGAAAACAGAAACTGCCTGGGTTAACAGAAAAGTGGACACGACAATAATGTTTGTACAGCACTTACATATCGGTTTTCCGCATTTATATACTGAGAACGTTTGATTATTTGGCGGGAATTTGGCAGAAATCAAAAGTTTTTTAAGATTGGGTGCCTGTCGTTTTCCGTTTATATATAAACAGTTTTTGACAAGAATAAAATAATACCGTTATAGTAATCGGAAGAAAATGACTTCTCGTCTCTGACGTCACTCTGATCTCACTTTCAAATTTTCTGGTACAGATCGACCCAAATATATAGAGTGGCTCCAGGAGTAACGAAAATATTTAGAGATACGCTCAACCTAGGCCTGGTTAAAGTAACTTTTCTTGAATTATATTATACTCACTTTTTGCAGAACACGGCATTTGTCGTAATTTGATTTTTGTTGCTTTTGTGCTCTTTTGATGTTTTCAAGTACCTTTGAGCCATCAGCTTTTCGAATGGAGACCTATTTCTGGAGAATAACCTCGGGGTTGTCTACCTCTTCCTCCCGAATAGAATACACTCGTCTTTCTTTGTATGAGGAGGTAGTTTATGTTCTCTGCAATGGAGTCGGTGACTAGAATACAGGGGGCGGGCCTCTGGGACGAAACGTCCACCAGCAGAATCTCGCCAAATACAGGTAAAAATTACAACACATATAAGGGAAGTGGGAAGAGGTGCCGACATACTGACTGCGTCACATGACTTCACAACCCTCGGACGGGAGGATGAAAAGTTCCATGCCAGCTCATTTGTGTATCAATGTCGACGTCACCTCCAAAGATTCGCGTAGAGAGGGTGTGTTGTCGGGTGATGACGAAAATGTGCTGGATTTAAGTACTAAATATGTTGCCTTGGAAAACGCTGCTTCGACACCCTCTGTTTACTGCCGCGGTCCGTTCAATCGTACATTCCAATGTTAACATCGACAGTCGGCGTCGTGGTCTGTGTCCAATGTAGCAGACATCAATAACAGCATTTTTTGTTGGTGGAAATTCGGTAGAAGTGAACGCTTCCGATCCAACACAGAGCCTTCATATGGTGATGTCCGACCTGTATATATCCGAAGATGACGCTTCCGCTAGTTACACATCCGCTAAATCGGAAAAAGCACGGAACACCAGTCGATTAATTGGCATGACTGGAAACGTTAATTGTGTTTTCAATACAGCCACTGATACAATTTGTGACTACCGTCTTCGGAATACTTTGTATTGGTTCTTAAATTATTAAACATTTTTGTTTGCATATAATTTTTCTGACGGTTATCGTCATGCAACCCGTGTTGCCATCACTTGGTCCAGTGATACTATTGCGGTTTGTTGGACCGTGTTTTGATATCGTCATTATAGTGGTCTAAAAGTTCTGATGTGTCATTATCTCTATGCTCAGCATCTGATCACTATTTTGCTAATTTTAAATTATGTAATATTTTCTATGTTAAACTCGAAAGCGGATATTGACACTGTAATGTAATTAATCTGTTTGACCCCGATTGGTATCTGACCTGAAATATGTGTGGCCCGGTCTGCAAGCTACGACACATGTCTCCCTGTTCTGGTTGAAGGAGTGCAAACTCGAGTTCAAAGGTCAGTTGCTGTATTATAGTATTCGTATGAGCAGGCGCTTCGGAGCGTGTTTGAAAGTAGCCGGGGGGGGGGGGGCTGCTGGACTCTGTATCGCCCATGTTAAATGCTGGATTGGTGCCACCATAGGTAGGACTTATAACATAGCTGTCTCTAACAGTGTGTGTGTGGGGATGGGGAGCCACACAGACTGTTGAAGTCTATGCACTGTGCAAAACTCTAATTGACCTCAACTTTTATGATCTTAGTTTCTTCCTCCATTTCTGACATCGGCAATCAAGTTACCGCCCTTTTAGAGGCGTATAATAATGGCGCAAAGATCCCGTCCAAAAATAAAGATTTTGATTTTGATGATAAACCCCCTGAGTATATTTTTGATATGAAGTCACAAGGTAAACGTTCATTCTTTAAATGTAAATGGTTTCATTATTTCTGATTCTGATAGCATTATCAATTTAAAGATTGGTTTTCTGACTTGTTTATTAAGGAGTCTGTCCCCGTTGCTAAAATTGATTGATTTCTTTCCGAGTCTCACTCTTTGAAGGGTCCTATTACCGTCCGGGTAACCGAGGCTCTGTCTTTTATGCCAACATTCATTTCTGTTGGCTCTAACGGCCTTCCCAAAGTGTTCTTTGTTGCCCTCCTTTGATTTGATTGAAGATTTTGTTCGTATTGTTAATTCTTGCTATGGAAATTTCCGTCTCGGTTATTTTCTTGTATTAGGTGAATTTGTATGGACGGGAGTAGCGTAGACGATCGTACAGTTCGCCGGTCAGGGGGGTAGTTCAGGCAATCGTATAGTTTGTCGAGCAGACGAGCAGAGCAGACGAGCGTAGAGTTCGTGGATCGAAACAGCAGTGCAGACGATCGTAAAGTTTGTCGATTAGATGAACAAACGATCGTATAATTAGTCGAGCAGGTGTCCATGATTGACGGGGTATAACGACTCTATCAGGATCGCAGCAGTAAATTTCTCTGTGTCAATGTTTTCCAGAAGATCGCTATCGCTTTTTGTAAGAGCTGTTGTATTGGAGTTTTTTACTGAAACGTGAGTGAGTCTTACAGATGAAGTTAATGCATTATTTTGGGGATACGTGTAGAATGCGTTGCACACCGCTCGTCCATATTTTTTTCTTCTCAGATGCGGAAGTATTGAAATAGATCTGTAGTTGTTAATGTTTGTTTTATCCCTCTCGTTGAAGGTGGGCACAAATGTACCTTTTGCCCTGTCTGCTGATATTGACTCAGTCTGTAATGCAAGTTCGTTACCCATGCCAGATGAGATGAAATAACCGGTGTAGCTATATTCAGCAGTTTTACACTGATAAGAGTCGAGACCGGTAGACATAAAGACATTTTTTTCGTTAAGTTCGTTCAGTACAAATATTCCTGAAAATTCGGACATGACAAACTGAACCCCTGGAGAATTAATCCCGAGGATTACTGAGCCTTTCATTAACTGCACATTGAAACTGTATGTAAGTAAGAACAATCTCTTATTAAATTGACTATTGCAGAATATACATGAGCCGTGACTCCTTAAAACAACTCTTTCCCCAGACTGATCTGCTGATATCAATCAGCATGTATATACTGCTTAGGTTTGCATTTTACCGTATTCAGTTTGAATTAAATTTATAACATCCACGTATTATACGGGTACTGTAGTGTATGTCCACGATCAGACATGACACTAAACCTGTAAAATTTAATTGCCAGACAAACTGTCAAACAGTAAAAATGTTAAAAATATATATGTCGACGTGATGGGTTGGTCCTCTGTGGTTCCTGGCATTTTATTTTTTATTTTTGTTGATGTATTTACTTTTATTTTATTGTTTGTTTGTTTTTTCACTTGTGATGTTCCATGGAAATCGCTGTAAACAATGTAATGTCATGCTACGTATCGACCCGGTGCGCGGTACAATGCATTATTTTGAGAGTACACCCAATATCCACTACATACGTAACTCACAACCTGCCGAAATCGACATATTACTAAACACATACGCAATTTCGTAGTTTAGAAGTCGTTAGTTTAGAGGTGGCAATGTAGCATTGTTCAACAGTGAAACGAACATCATCTGTCATTATGTGGCAGGCGATAGGCCTAACCCAGAAACTCTGGCTGTGATAGGTAAATTTAGGGTAAGGGGGCGTGGCATTCCTATCACAGCCGAGATCGCACCTAGGTTAAATTTTAGCGATAAAAATTTGACTGGCGAAGAGCAACTTTTCGCTGACGAAAATACCGAAACGGGAGAGAAAAAATATGCCAATTTGATACAGTTTGACCGACCTGAGCTTCTTTCACCATGTACCATCTCTAATGACTGTTTGGGACTCCAAAAAATTAGTGACGACGAAGAAAACACAATAAACGCTCGATTTCGATGTTTACCGCCATTTGCTCAGATTACAGCTCAACGAGACTTGACCGCGCGTGCGCACTAGTATCGTGACCTTTCTGATCTGACTATGCAACCTGTAACCATCTCGGTCATCTATGGTGAAATGGACGAGTCACGTGGTCAGAAAGGTCAATCGCGTTGGAAATCTCGTTTCTCAACGAGACTGAAAATGGCGGCAACTTGACGAGTTAGATGACAAAATTAGAGTTTGGAAGAAGATTTCGTCTAACGGAATGAGTCATTAGTTGATTATCAAAGTTCTGGAGATGCCAAATCATATTATTTATTCGATAAAATGCTTTTCGTGCCTTTGTCTCAATTCCCCACGCCGTGTGCAGTTGAAGATCTCGAGCGACTGACGTCTTATTTATTTTTTTCCTTTTCGGTCTGTATATGTGATTCGGGCTAAGGGGTCAGCAACAACAATAATAAAAAAAAAAAAATAGACCCCTTAGCCGATGTTTTCGGGCTAGCGATAGGCCCAAAATTTAAACTCCCGTAACAAAGAATTGATACCTCCATATATTGCTGTAATACATATATTTCAATATTAGTATCGACATCATAAAGCGATGTATTGTATTGTATTTGTACATTATTCATAGTTTATACGACCAATACCTACTGTTTCTCGATGAAAATCCTCTAGATGAGAATAAGAGCTCTTTTTTTACAACGCAGATATTTTGGCTCGAATTGACGTCGTAAAACATGAACATTTTGTCACCTTTTGCGCTACAAACTTGTACTGCTCTAATCGGTCTGAACGATACTGGAATAGGTATACTCTCTATCATGCGACCAAAAATTTCTTACAGCGAGCTATTCATATAAATGCTGGCAAAGGTAATCTTCAAATAAGACCAAAAAATGTCAGCTGTGAATGGCGCAGTGTGCCTACCTATTGTTAGACGGCAGGACATGTGATTTTAAATGATCGCCCGAAACAGCTTGGAAACGTAACACTCAAGACATCAATAAAATGTATAGTATGGGATATTTACATGCACTGATACGCCAAATTCGAACCAGTGATGATTGATATTTAAATAAGTGCTCAAAAGCAAGTGCTCTAATATTTCTCCTGTTCACATATATGCAGTCTTTTTCTTCTATTTATCATTCGTGGGCATTTATTTTCATGACCCCTATGTAAACAATAGAAGTAATTACGTCACAGACAAGGCGTATACAACTAGAGTATACTCAGCTGGATGGGCCGACTGCGATAAGAGATACATCATGCTGTCCAAAGTATCGGACACACGAACACGGTGTCTACAACTGACCTGAATCAATAGTTCTATACAGGTATATAGGTCTATATTTACGTCATCTATACACTATATATATATATGAACATCTACATATATGTATAAAACTTTGAATTTACGCGGGTCTATTCGCGAGTGAACGTTTGTATATATGGTTGAGGATATTTACACATGTATGTGATTATATAGGTATACATTAAAGATAGTACATACACTGTGTATCTACATATATGTATAAAACTTACGTGGGTTCAGTCGTGTGTGTATATATGTACATATGACTGAAGATATTTATATGGATTAACATATGTACGCGTGTATAGCTTGCACGTGAAAATCTGGTCTGCATAGAAATGCCTAGTCTGTTACACTTCTATAAAAATATCTGTATAGTTGTGCTTGAGAACTAACCTATTGGACTGAAGCTGAACATCTGTTTACTTCTACAACGATATGGTCAAAGCTACATGATAAACTATAGTATTTGTCTTCTCTTGACTTCCAGTCAATGCACAAATGGGCATATATCGACTAATATTCTTGGAAATTATGCGGGACGGGTTACAATCTACACCCTTTTCAGAAAATCCCATTATTGCTTTTCACCCAAATAATGTTCACTTGCACCCTAAATCACATAAACTAAACAGTACATGTTTATACGTACTACCTTCTCTAGAAAATGTTCACCCAATCCAGACTGGAACACCAAAAGTTATGCCCCTTACAATTGGCTTAATGCCTGATCTTGAAAGATGTCGGATACTGTTGATATAGTGTCAATGAACTGTCAAGGGTTGGCTGATGTAAAAAAAAGGACAGATGTTTTTCACTATTTTCGCAAAAAGAAGTTTTCTATTATATGTCTTCAGGACACGCATACAGATCCAAAATTCGAGAAGTCAATTAAAAGGGAATGGGGACAGGATGCATTTGTAAGCCCTTTCAGATCTAATTCGCGGGGGGTAGCAATTCTATTAAACAACAACTTTGATTACACGATCAATCAAGTAGTACAAGACCCGCTGGGAAACTATCTAATTCTGGACTTAGAGATTCACGAAACCCCTGTAACTATCGCCAATATATATGGTCCGAATACTGATAAACCGTCGTTTTATAATTCTGTGGAAAAGAAAATTGAGAACATTGGCAACCCATCGGTAATTATTTGCGGTGACTGGAACATGGTACTTGATCCTGATGTGGACTCTGAAAACTATAAACACGTTAACAATCCAAACGCGAGAAAAACCGTGCTAGAGATGATGGAAAAGCAGGATTATATTGATGCCTGGAGAATAATGCATCGCACGGAGAAGAAATACACGTGGCGTAGAAAAAAACCTAGACAACAAGCCAGACTGGACTTTTTTTTAACTAGTGTGGATATTTTCAATATAATAAATGAATCTAATATCTTACCAGGTTACAGAACAGACCACTCATCTATAATAATCAAATGCAAATTCAGCAATACTGAACGCGGTAAGGGATATTGGAAATTTAACTGCTCCCTGTTAAAGGATAAAAGCTACATCGATCTAGTTAAACAAGTAATCGACGAAACAATCGAAGAATATTGCGCAACTCCATACAATCTAGAAAACATTACTAATGTACTAGCAAAAGATCTGCAATTAAAAATAGATGACCAGTTATTCCTAGACACTCTACTGATGAAAATCCGAGGCGAAAGCATAAAATATAGTTCTAGAAAGAAGAAGGAAAACACAAAAAAAGAAGCAGAACTCGAGAAAAATATTGAAGATTTAGAAGAAGAACTACACAGTAACTTTATCAACATAGGGGTAGATAGAATAACACTGTTAGAGGAAACAAAGAGGCAGTTAAAAGAGCTACGGGACGCAAAGATAAAAGGAATCATAATGCGAACAAAATGTAGGTGGGTTGAAGAGGGGGAAAAACCAACAAAATATTTCTTACAACTAGAAAAAAGGCAATATACTAACAAAATGATGACAAAATTGACAACAAACACGGGAGCGGATTTATATAATACGATAGACATACTCGAAGAACAAAAACGTTTCTATTATAATTTATATTCCGAAAAAGAAACAGAAGATGCAAATTCAGATGGGTTTCTAGACGATTTAAAATTACCTAAATTAACAGACTACGAAGCGAAAACCTTGGAAGGAGAGATAACATACGAAGAAATCACATCCGCGCTCAAAAATTCGAAGAATGACAAGAGTCCAGGATTGGATGGTTTCCCAGCGGAATTCTTTAAAATCTTCTGGAGGCAGTTAGGGTACTTCGTTCTGAGATCTGTGAATACAAGCTTCCAGAAAGGTGAATTTTCTCTAGCGCAGCGGCAGGGAATTATCACTTGCCTTCCAAAGCCGAATAAGCCAAGAAATCTACTCAAAAACTGGCGACCAATCACATTGCTTACTGTTATATACAAACTAGCATCCACGTGCATAGCCAACCGATTGAAAAGTGTTTTAGATAAAATTATTCAAGAAGACCAAAAGGGATTCATTGCGGGCCGATATATTGGGGAGAATATCAGATTAATATATGACCTAATGTTCGAAACCAAAGAAAGGGAAATCCCGGGACTATGCTTTTAATTGATTTTGAAAAAGCTTTTGATTCGATTTCATGGAGTTTCATGGATAAGGTTATCAAAATATTCAACTTTGGGGAAAATATACAAAAATGGATAAAAACTTTTTATAAGAATATACGGACATGTATAATACAAAACGGCCACCTTTCACAATCATTTAATGTTGGGCGGGGATGCAGACAAGGGGATCCTATATCGCCGTATTTATTCTTACTATGTGCTGAAGTCCTAGGTCAAATGATAAGGAATAATAACAGTATAAAAGGGATACGTTTAGGAGAGGTAGAGTACAAAATCGGTCAGTATGCAGACGACACTCAGCTGACGCTTGACGGATCAGAGACCTCCCTGCGTGAGGCGCTGAAATGTCTACAACAATTTTACCACTACTCGGGACTAAAAATAAATATTGAAAAAACCAAGGCAGTTTGGATAGGAGCACTAACTGGGTCCAATATCAGGCTGTGTCAAGATATTAGTCTGGATTGGGTGAATGACTTTACTGCACTGGGAATACATTTTTCTTCTGTTAACTTTTCAGATATATGGAAATTAAATTATTTATCGAAAATATCGGACCTAAAGAAGGAACTTAGCAAATGGAGACTGCGGAACTTAACTCTCTTGGGAAAAATAACAGTCATTAAGTCACTGGCAATGTCAAAACTGATACATCTCTTCCTTTCCTTGCCAAATCCGTCGGAGGAGTGCATGACAAACATAAATGCAATACTCTATAAATTCCTCTGGAACAATGGGCCAGATAGAATCAAACGGCACATTATTTCGCAGGATTACAAGGTCGGAGGTCTGAGAATGGTAGATCTTACGAACTTCGTCCAATCGTTAAAAATATCGTGGGTTAGACGCATAGCATTCCAAGGTAAAAAATGGCAATATATAAACTGCTGCACATTGTCACTAAACATGTTCAATTTTGGGGGGCAATATCTTACGGAACTTATTAAAAATACGAAAAATCCTTTTTGGAATGATATCCTGCGAGCATGGCAGAACTTTTATAAAATGATACCTATAACAAAACAGGACGAGATAATTAATGAGCCTCTATTTTACAATTCTAATTTTCTTAATAAAAACTTATTCGTCAAAAATTGGTACGACAATAACTTGCGCTATGTGAGAGATATCATTAATGATAATGGAGTATTAAAGACATTTGAGGAGATAAAAAATACTTATCATATCAGGGGAACATTCCTAGACTACAATAGATTAATGAAGAGTGTGCCGAAAAAATGGAAACAATACATACCGAAAATATTAAAGAATTGTAATACTCGTCAAAGTTTACTGCCCATCTAAGGATACTGGCACAGGAAGGGAAGGGTTGTAGACGTTTTTATGACGTACTAAACAAAAGAAAATATATGAAATGTACGGCTCAAGAAAAGTGGGAAGTATTTTTACAAGCAGGTGACAAGGATTGGATCAATGCTTTTGAAGCAAACTCGCATTGCTACAGCTATGCCAAACTGACTGACTTCCAGTATCGCTTTCTTTACAGAATAATAGCAACAAACTCATTTCTCCATAAAATAGGTATTTCGGATAGTGACTTGTGTGAATATTGTAAGATGGAACGAGAGACAATGGAACATCTGTTTTTCCAGTGCAGTATCGTCAAACCTCTGTGGTCTGATCTCCAAAAGTGGCTTCACGAAGAACTTGGAATAGATGAAGAAATAACAAAGGATACAATCTTATTCGTATGGAACAAACAAAAATGTGCTATAAATACTCTAATGATCCTAACAAAAATATATATTTTTAAAAATAAATCTCTTGGTACCCAACCGCATATCAAAGCTCTTCAAAACATATTTCGTGAACAATATAGAATAGAAAACTATACATGCAATGTTGAAAACTCATACCGGATATGTAAGTCCAAATGGGAGAAATTCGAAGCACTTTTCGAGGCAGACCCATAGGGAGGGCATTTTCTCTTTAAGACTGATTTGTTTAATGTTCAGGAAGGCATTAGTGAAAGTATGCTGTTATAAAACGCTAGTGATTATTCGGGTGAACCACTTTACATACTATCAAATAGTAAGTGATTTTTTGATAACCAAAAACTGCATCAATAATTAACATTTTTATCGATTTTTTTAATCCTTTACTTGTTTTTTCTCTATTGTTTCTCTCTAGAAAATCAACATTTGCTCTAGCTTTTCTCGCCAGTTCCACGAATCAAATATGTATTAGATATGTAGCTATATAGCTTGGTGTGATGTTATCTTCTATAAATAGGATATTTTTAATTACTATTTAAGTTGTATAGTTGCATATTAAGCTATCTTAATACTGTATACTAATGAACCACGCGCCCTGGAAACCCCTTGCCGCGTGGGTGATGGAAGGGCGGCATGTATAAAACCGTGGCTGAAAAGCGTAAATAAATGCCCAGTGGTAATATCCAGGGCTTACAAAAAAAAAAAAAAAAATCACGTTAAAGGGATACTAAACCCTTAAAAAAAGTATTTTGTAAATGAAAGAATAGTTCTATTATCTCTTTTAGCTCCATGATTAAATACACTGCTATGTACATTGTAATAGACATCGACATAGTAAAAAATCTGCATGTCTGAGAGGAACAATCTTGGCTAATTTGCCGATAACGTAATCTTGAGCTCTCATATATATATTCGACACTTTTTGCGATATGTACCTGTGGGCAGGTTGTAGTTGAAGACGTCCTTGCACATCATGGGCTTCCTAAAGAAGTTGTGTACAGACAAATGTTGGTAAAATGGCAAACAAATATTTTTGGTCCAGTTGCATAATCTAGGTCCAATTATGCAATCTATGTACATTGTTGTTTAACCATAAAATAAGCATTAATGTTCCACGTTAAACTTTCAAAATACTTTCCTATCGATGTCTATACTTCCCTATTGAACCAGCATAATGATGAGTGTTTTGTGGGTATCTGCAATAACTGAGATAATAGGAAAATGGATGGTCGTAGCAGACCACCATACAAACACATATATTAAATTACATTTTATTCGATTTAAAAAAATCGGAAAAATAAATAAAAAATACTTTTGGACAGTGATGGAACTATTCTTTCATTCGCAACATACTTTTTTCAAGGCTTTACTATCTCTTTAAGAATTTTTCCCCCCAAGTACAGTTTGATTTCATTTTTTAGTAGAAGACTCAATGACTTCGACCTACATCATCCATAATAGGATGGGAAAGGTCACAAATTCAAACTATGTGAACCTCCATGGTATGGTCACAGAGATACTTTCATGTAAGCTCTTCCAGATTTTGTCATAATGAGCTATTGCGCACAATCAACTGTTGTTAACTATTAAAGATTTACCTCTATAATGAGGTAAGTATATAGTAGATCTTGCAAAGGATATACTTCTCTTCTTCCCCATGTAAATTATATATCGATGATTTATTGGAGTTTAGAAAGCACGAGTCCCTTGCATCGAGGTCCCCCCGTAGTTAACCCCTCACTTCCCATATGAGGTCAACAAACAATCATGAATGGACCTGACTTGGTGTGTGTGCGTCGGTGGATATATATTTAGCGTATATAGGCCACGTGCATGCAGTATATATAGAACATATTGTGAAATTACTACGCATTTGCGACGACGCTTTGAAGTGGCACATCAATAAGGCGTACGTTTGTACCTTGGATATATTCCGTGGTCAGTTTTCAAAGTGTGTGCAAACAAACGTTTACAGTGTCTATACCAGGCGTATAGATTAATACAAGGGGTGTTTTTTTTCTATTTTCAAATGTTAACACAGGGTGGGAGATAATGCCATGTGGAGATTTGCGGTTAATTGCCAGTTTCTAGAGTTTAGCAGCGGTTATATTGTTACTGATATAAGTAGTTAAGCAGGTAGTAAGAGACTATACTGGTAATAGGTTTCAGGTTTTATATTCTTTGTTCACATACTGACACTTCAACGATATAGGCATGTGTCAAATACAAAAGTCAACGAATATAATTGTTCAGGACTTGCCGTGCTACATGATGACCATGACGTACACATCGCATTTCTGCCAATGGTGATTGTATTGTGTTTCACCGATTGACATTTATTTTCTCTCGTATGTGTTTTGTTCCACAGGGGCTCGTTACCGTTGTCAATTGGTTGAATAGGTTGATTATAGGAGGGGGTGGGGGGGGAGGGGTGGGGGTCGAGGTGGCCTCCTTTATTACCGACCTCGACCCCCCCCCCCCTATAATCAACCTATTTAACCAATTAACAACGGTAACGAGCCCCTGTGTTTTGTTCTATGATTTATGCATTATTACCAGAGTTGTACGATTTACAGGATTACTTGGGTTATTGCTGTCTTCACTTATTATGTTATCATCATCATCTGTTTGAATTCATGGATTATCACGAGAGACGTTCGCATGCCCTGTGTCCATCGTAACACGACTGAGTGCCAAAAAAACCCAACTATCCATCTACAGGTTGTTACGTCAGCTTGTACCGTAACAGTCAAGACATGTGAAGTCAAGGATTAACAATCAAATATTTATTTATAATACTAAATTTCGTAAGGTTAATTCAACAAATAAATGTGTGAAATATAGTCTCACTGTTCAATGCTATACCGGTGTACACGTTACAGTCCTTGTTCACGCGCACATATCACTCTTCTGTATAATGGTAATCCAACACTGCTCTGCTCGGTACACAGTCCGAATAAATGTCCAATATCCGATAGCCGTTAACAAAAAGCGTAGATTATGCAGCAGCCAAAAGTTAATGAGTAAATAATCCAACAGTCCAGATAGTAACACAGTATAACAGACCCACATAAAAAGCCAGTTTGTACTCTATGAGGCATTTCAGATCATTCTGCCAATCAAGAAGCTTCTAGAATACACAGCAATACCGCATTACCGAATGTCTAATAATAGACTACAATACCATGACAAGTTATAATAATAATAAAAATCATAATCAAAAATAAATTAGGCCTCAGTCTAAAAAGACGAGAAAATTGCTGTTGCGGAACTGGCCTTAGATAACACAACCGATGCCAGGCATGTGATCATGTACACATTCTTAATTCCAGTCGACTATTAGCTGGTTACAGTCTGAGAAACTACAATCAAAGGTCATAGATCAGTCTGAGAAACTACAATCAAAGGTGATAGATCAGTCTGAGAAACTACAATCAAAGGTCATAGATCAGTCTGAGAAACTACAATCAAAGGTGATAGATCAGTCTGAGGAACTACAATCAAAGGTCATAGATCAGTCTGAGGAACTACAATCAAAGGTCATAGATCAGTCTGAGGAACTACAATCAAAGGTCATAGATCAGTCTGAGGAACTACAATCAAAGGTCATAGATCAGTCTGAGGAACTACAATCAAAGGTCGTTCGATCAGTCTGATGGATTACAATCAAAGGTCGTTCGATCAGTCTGATGGACTACAATCAAAGGTCGTTCGATCAGTCTGATGGACTGCAATCAAAGGTCGTTCGATCAGTCTGATGGACTGCAATCAAAGGTCATTCGATCAGTCTGAGGAACTACAATCAAAGGTCGTTCGATCAGTCTGATGGACTGCAATCAAAGGTCATTTGATCAGTCTGATGGACTACAATCAAAGGTCATAGATCAGTCTGATGGACTGCAATCAAAGGTCATTCGATCAGTCTGATGGACTGCAATCAAAGGTCATAGATCAGTCTGATGGACTGCAATCAAAGGTCATTCGATCAGTCTGATGGACTGCAATCAAAGGTCATTAGATCAGTCTGATGGACTGCAATCAAAGGTCATTAGATCAGTCTGATGGACTGCAATCAAAGGTCATTAGATCAGTCTGATGGACTGCAATCAAAGGTCGTTCGATCAGTCTGATGGACTGCAATCAAAGGTCATTAGATCAGTCTGATGGACTGCAATCAAAGGTCATTAGATCAGTCTGATGGACTGCAATCAAAGGTCATTAGATCAGTCTGATGGACTGCAATCAAAGGTCGTTCGATCAGTCTGATGGACTGCAATCAAAGGTCATTAGATCAGTCTGATGGACTGCAATCAAAGGTCATTAGATCAGTCTGATGGACTGCAATCAAAGGTCATTAGATCAAGTATCGGTACACATGCCTCCAGTCGATTATTGGCTACTTTCAATCTGAGTGACTGCAATAAAAAAGGTAATAGAAAAGCTTCTATGTCATAGCATATGCCACACTGTTAGGTGGATTGGGCTCAAACGTGACCGACCCAACACATTTGTTTGGTAAAAGGACCCCAAAACTTTTGAAAAACAGACAATTGACCAACAATCTTTGGGTTGTTAAGTCTGTCCCCTTGAAAATATTTAACAGATACTTTTGATCAGTTACGCATGAGCCCTAGATAATGAGGTTGATACTGATGGAATCCCATAAAGCGATTTCAGACCCTCTATCTGTGCTTATATGATAAAGCTATTTTATCTTTTTGGGGATGCTGTGGATAATGAAAATCTTCAAGAGTTTCAAAAAAACTGTTGCATATATTCATCTGAGTAGCCAGAAAGGTTTCGATCAAGCCATGATCAGGCGATGTAGAATCGGCCATACATACCGATTAACGCTAGAACATTTACTAAAAAAGGAACCAGCCCCATGTGTATTCTTTGCCACGAAGATCTCAGAGTGAAAATATATTCTTATCGACTGTATAGATTTTAAGATATAGATATAGAGATTCTTTTTATCAAGCAGCTATTTTAGAAGATGTTTTTAGTCGGGTAAAAGAAGACTGTATATTAGGTTATTTGAAAGAAATCGGTTTGTTGTATAAGTTTAATGTATGTGGTGTGTTGTGTTGATTACTTCTAGATTGCTGAGTTGTTGACTTGTTTTTATTTGAATACTTTTTAGCTGAACTATTGTTGGACGCGACGTTAAACCTTATTTCTCTCTCTCTCTCTCTCTCTCTCTCTCTCTCTCTCTCTCCTGTATCCGGTCGAGGTTTCAGTTTTATCGTGACAAAAATCAAAGATGTATGTTGCATGGAGATGCTTCGTTGTCACGAAAAAACTTCTCAATATAAGAAACTGTTAGAAACATTGAGTATAGGATTGACCTACTCAAAATATTTGAAAAGACACTGATGCTCCGAGAATACAGGAAATGGCCCATCACGTCTGTTCCCAAGTATATTGAATATTTTTGACCCGATCTTACTGACAGTGTATACGCTTTGTCACGAACAGGTAACATAGAATCATTTTCGTGAGTCCTAGATTTAAAGTACCGGTATTACAACAAGTTATTCGTATAGTTTCAGGATCGGTTCAGCTAGATCCTTCGAAATGTAAACCAGACGTTTAAAGAGTTTGTTCACTATTTGTAGCACGTTTAGATTGACGTTTAAACACAATTCTAAGCAAATCATCTTGTTAATTTCGCGTTTATATCCTAAAGAAGTTTAGAAGTTAAACGTCAATGTAAACGTGTCAAAATATGTACGCGAATTTCTTGTTTAATATCTCAATGTTTACAATATTAACACCCACGTAAAATAAAAATCAGCATTAGTATTAAATAGTCTTTTTCAGAGGTCGTTCTGCTCCATCCTGGACCTGAGACAAAACCGTCTCCATCCCATAATGAAAGTACTGATAGTACTGATGTCGGATTTCATCATTCTCACGCCATTAGATTGCATAATTTCCCCCTACAATCAGATATACCCTCTGATTGTGCAATGGGAGTTTAATGCGCGGCGCGCAACTTCTGCACCAATCAGCATAGTCAGCTTCTAAATGAAGCGGATTGAGTGGGTTCAGCCATCGTCGCGAGCCAGTGTATCAATAGATAGGTTACGATCGATACACTGGATTGGTTAGTTATCGATAGCAGTTCTGGATATAAGTAGCTCGAATAGCAAAATTTGCTCATTGGCCGTTTGGAAGTGTAAGCATGACGATTCTGGGAATAGGGTAGGCCTATGGAGACTTACCGCCACAGAAAAGTAAATATATACAACATAATCCCATATAAACTTGGCCTAATACTATCACTGTTTCTCACTGGGAGTATCACGAACGATCTCTACAGTTCAGAAAATTGATGTGCATAAATATCACTTGTCGACTGTTACAAATGCTGGCCCATTGTTGAGACTGTAGATTTCATTATGCACGACCGAATCGCTGAGGCAGTGTACAGGGATTATGAAGAGGTCGCAAGTTAGTGCACTCGTCGAAATCGACAGACCGCTAGCATAGTAGGTCACAAACCAGTACAGCGAATATGGGAGGTGGGTAATCAATCTGGCCCCAAGTTTTTCCCTATTAGATTGTTTGGATATTTTTTAGTGTTGAATATTATAGAAACATTTTGAAATATATCACAAAGCATTTCGCGCCCAGACACGTATACTGGTCAATCAAATCTTAACGGAAGTCAAGTCGTGATTATATTCTTAGGTCCAAAAAATCAACGGTGGTTTGTGACCAATATATAAACTGATATCTGTAATCGGCATCAGTATGTCATCTAGGTAACAGAGACAACATTCCCTTTGTAACCCACGAAGAATCAGCTCTATTAAACGTTCGTGATTAGTAGAGGCATTACACAGCATCATCTTAAACTGAAATAACCCATTCTAAGTAGTAAACGCCGTCGTTTCTGTATCACTGTCACCAAATTGTACACTGCCAATATATCGTGAGGCCGAATTTATCGTGCTGAACAAGCAAGCACCAGCTAGTGCGTCGGCGGAGGGAGCGCATAGTTTTACTTAAAGGTTACCGAGTGCAATTTCATAAATTCACTCAAAACCTAAATGTTGCATGCTTTTTCTTGACAAGCAGAACTAGAAAGACAATGGGTTTTCATTTAGTTCAATAGCATCATCCCCGAGGATACAATCCAATTGTATATGTATTGGTCCTCGTTGTGTTAAAGAGAGCCTATATTGGGGGAATCTTAGGAGAAGTATCTCCATTTCTAATGTGATGCCCTAAAAGGTCAGTTTGTCCTGGTCTACGATTTGACCCCATTAAAACATCGTGAAATTCGGGCAATAGTTCGGCAACCCGATCATTCTGATTCAGAGAAGGTCCATCCGAAACAAGTTCTTCCACTGACCGAAGCAGCGCAAACGTAGTACTCACTGGCATCACATACTGTCAGGTATATCAATAAGTTTCATCACACATAAAAGTAATCACACTAGACAAACGATTAACTATGGTCCTAGAAGCCTTTACATTCAAGATACCGAACAGGCGCTCTCTTCTTAGTGAACTTTCCCCTGTATATGTAACAGACGTTTCAGGGAGAGTGAGAGAAAATTCAGATTTAAAGTCACATTCAGCAATATTTTAGCTGTATAGCGAAGATTTACAAAAAATTCTCTCCGCGTACCTCAACAAGCTAGCCAACAATCTAACGTCAATCTAATAATGATAATTACAATATAGATTAAACAGCTGATCATGCAGACATTAAAATTTATTTAACAAACCGATTTCTATCAAATAACCTAAAATCAAATCTCCTCTCACCCTACTAAAAGATATTGTAAACTAGCTGCTCTGCAAAAGGAATCACAACTTTAATATCGATACAGTTTATCAAAATATGTTTAACCACGAGTTGCTCGTGGCATGAAATACACATCGGGCTGGCTCGTTTTTCAATAAGTGTAGTTGAGTCAGGCGTGTATGGCCGATTCTACAACGTCTGAGTATAGCCTGGTCGAAACGCTTCCGAATGCTAAGATGGGTATAATATTTCAGAGGAAGGATGGACGATAATACCGGAAATTGTAACCCTAGCCATCTAGCCATATTCCATCTATCTTGCACCAACCACGCTTCCATTTTGAAACTTGTAACCCTAGCCATCTAGCCATATTCCATCTATCTTGCACCAACCACGCTTCCATTTTGAAATACCCGTTCTATACTGACAAAAGACAATAGCATAAAGATGGATTAGTGACTGATCAAACGGTTCTCCATGGTATATATATACTTTTTTAGGCATTTTGGGAAAGGAATTCACCTGTGACAAGAATAATGCACATCAAACCAAACCAAATGAAATCCCAGTTTTGCTCCGTGGGACTCCGGGAATTGACCTGGAATGTCGTTGTGCACACCCCAGGTCATGATAAGGATATGCCTCAGCTCCTCAGACAGATTGCAGTAAGAGGCGAGTACACTGGGGCACCCGTGGGGTGTCCAGGTGTGAAAAGGAATAGGACTCCACCCGTGGGGTTCCAGGGTGTCATAGACAATAGGACCCTACCCGTTGGGTTCCCGTGCCTGAAAAGGAATAGGATCCTACTCGTGATATGGCTGAAATATAGTTGAAAGCGACGTTAAAAGGTATTCACTCATTCACTCACTCTTTCAGGGAATAGAAGTATACAGAAATACAGGTATACAGAGGAAAAGTAAGAATGAGGTGGATGAGGCTCATAAAATTTCATAGTTGGACATCAGTTTTCATTCCGCTCTAAGTAAACTCAGGTATCAGTAGTTTGATTGTATATCGGTATGAGTTACTGAAGAAGGCGCATTTAAAATGGACTGAATCTTTCCTTGCGAAATGTTACTGTGCGGAATAGGCCATCAAGATATTTCATGGTTGAATTGGAGATGGGGAACAAATCACCTGTCTTCTGCATTCGATATAGTGTCATATAAGCCATGTGGTATTTCAGCCTTTGTGAATATTCTATATTAGACAAGAACGGTATCTGGTTTCGCGTACCTTCCTTTTTAATTTGATATCCAGACGAAGCGTTCCCGAGAAACCTAATCATTATGAAATAGTAGATGGCTTTACAAGAAGTCTGACTTCAATGTCCGGCTCATCAAAGCGCAGGTGCCTGGAAATTGTACGGACTGTCGAATCTCCAAGAGACTTCATTAGTGGTCTATATTTGAGATCCTTCGAGCAAACTGAGCGTAATTCCAGTACAATCAGGGGGTATAGATCACTGGAACATACCCAGTGATATATTTAAATCGTGAGGAATAGTCACCATATGGGAGACCGTCCAAGTCTTAGCATTGGGAATGTATCTGACATTCCATGTGATACATTCCCTGTGATTAACGATTTCTTGTCGTTCATGTTATATTTCTGCCATTATTGGGAACTGTTCCTCTGTTAAATGTACGCGTATTAACATTTCTCTTAATTTATTTGAATTGTGTCTAATTCCGCTCCAACCTCTTTTTGGTCCCAAGAGGTAGTGTGACGTTTACCCAATAAAACATCACCTAGTTGTTGCGTTTGTGAACCCCATCTACAATTCTATACAAAACGCTGTCTTCCTTCCGTTACATGTGTGTAACTCAGGGCTATGGGCCGTTCGAACACCGTGTGTTTTACATCTCCATGATATTTACATGAACAACCACGACCAAAGCGTGTCAGAAATACATTACATGTTAGAAAACATCTCGAAAATTTATCTGGATAAAGAATACTGATCAGTGACACGGATGTTTTAATAAAGAACTTCCTCATAGATATCCTGCTGTCATCGTTCATAACTGTCGACCGCTTCTGCCTTGTAGGAAACCATCTTGTGTTTTTTGTTTTCTTATTTTATCTCGTTTCTATTGTTGACGCGAACATTCTTTATAGACAACTACTGAGTACTGAATGTCGGATGTCGAGTTTTGAAAACGCTCACAGCGAAAAGTGACCTATAACAGCGTCGACAGACATTTGGAAATTGGGTGTCGTGTGTTTTTTGCTTTTCGAATAAATTTCAGCATGGATTTTTATCATCCCAGCTAACAGCAGAAGAGAAGATTGTTATCAGCCCAGCTAACAGCAGAAGAGAAGACTGTTATCAGCCAAGCTAACAGCAGAAGAGAAGATTGTTATCAGCCCAACTAACAGCAGAAGAGGAGACTGTTATCAGCCCAGCTAACAGCAGAAGAGAAGATTGTTATCAGCCCAGCTAACAGCAGAAGAGGAGACTGTTATCAGACCAGCTAACAGCAGAAGAGAAGATTGTTATCAGCCCAGCTATCAGCAGAAGAGAAGACTGTCATCAGCCCAGCTAACAGCAGAAGAGAAGACTGTTATCAGCCCAGCTAACAGCAGAAGAGAAGACTCATCGCTTTAGGAAATTTTCCGTGCACATGCCTATATAAATAACATAATATAAAGCCTCCAAGGGCCGCCACAACGTCGTGTGGGCTAGAGCCGTTACAGGGATTTCATTGTTCTGTATACTTGTTTAATATGTATGTTTTGATGTTGTGTTTGTTTTTGCTTTTAGTCTTTGCGACAAACTATTCTGATTCATATCACCCAATCATCTTGCTTCTGTTAATAATGGACCAATAAACCTCCGCCCACAGTACGCAATTTAATAACGTCCTCATACTGGGCATTCCATTCTTCTCAGAAATGAGTGTGTCCGTCATCACCAACAGCAATAGTTCATATTTCTGTCGTATTCTAAGATAATTATTTACTGAAGATACGACAGGAGAAATTATTTGCGCCAGGTAATCAAATGACGATTGCATGTGACGTAACACTGATAAATGGTCCTTTGACCATCCTCTACCACATTTTTATATCGTGACTGTTCAGCGCAAATGTCAGTTAACAACATGCACTCAGCAACGTTCCTAATGAGAAACTGCTCGAGTGTCACAATTGAAGTCTGTCATGCCTTTCATCGATATTTGCCGAGGTTGACTTATTTCCGCTAAAAGCTCGAGCAATCATTAAGCCTATTGAAATTATGTCTCATGGTCATTGAGCTTTTATAGTAAATTTATGCATATTGCCTTGACGTTTCGAAATACCTAGATCTCTGTTACCAAGAAAATCATATTACAGTAGTAGAAAATTGAGCGCTTTTCGTCAAAGATACAGGGTGGAGAGGACGGAGCAAGAGCAGACGTAGGAGCCAGGGAAGCAAAAAGAACAAGAGCGCAAACAGGAGCTAGAAGGTAGGAGAAGGAGTAGCAGTAACAGGATGAGAGCAGGATCATGATCAGGGTGCAAAACCGAATAAAATCAGGCTAATCGGAATCATGAATACAGCCGCCATGTTTGTCCATGAGATTAAAATCTGTAAAGAATTGCCGCCCATGTATGATCACATGATTATCTCTAAAGAATGACCAGAAGACCAATCATAATGACGTATACAACTGCCATGTTTGTACACGATATAACAAATTGTCAAAATCGCCGGCCATGTTTAATCATGTGAGAGTTTAGCCTGTAGAGAGAAGGATTTATAATGAACAGTCCATTCCAATCTTTATATCAATGTGAACGTATTCTATACAATCATGTTTTTACTTGCATAATATTCGGAAGATGAGAATAAGTGGAGGTAACTCGATTTTGGTTTTGAAAACTCAAGTATCTTAAAAAATGTGTATGGTTGAAATTATAATCAGTCTGAACATAGGAAAAGGGGAAGCAACTGTATTTTTAGTGTAACGAGTTTCGATAGCATCCCCCTTAATATTTACAACTTGACCTTCCTGGCACGTGATTACCCTTGATACATGTAACTGACTGTGTGTTTAATTATGGAGATGTGTGGTGTATGCTTACCATTGTAGTTGAGTGAATTGTACGCTGCCCAGGAGATAGACAATGCCTCGAAAACCCAGTGGAAGTATTTAAAACGACCAGGCGAGGTGAATAAAGACATCGTTCAGTAAGGGGGGAAAACCCAGTGTTGACGTCATGCCGTCTTCTCGTTTCAGTCTGTAAGAAGATGGTCGAAGTGACAGCATCGTGGTATTACCGTGGAAGATTTTGTCGACAGAGATTTATTTGAGGACGGCCGGACAGCGTTCGAAGCGGGGAATCAATAAGCCATTAAGAGATTCTAAAGAATCATCTGATAATTGTGCATTATTTGAATTGTCACTGGTCAGAGCATGACCCTTTCTTGGTCCTTCCCCAAACTTGTTTTAGATTAGACACAGTCCAGTTTATTGTATGTCGGCCACAAACCTGATTACATTGACGACTTCCATTCTCGGGTGGCTTCCATATTGTGTAATCTTATTCATCTATAGCTGCAGCCGGTAAGGAAAATAATACTGGCTTTCGCTGGTACCGTTTTTCTGCGACTAGCCGGTCAAATAAAATTTGTTGTGAACTATGCGCAAACAACCCTTCTTTTCCTACATTTACCTATACACCCAGTTCAGCCACCTCGGCCAGGAACTGTCATTCATTCAAGCTTACAGACCCAAATCCCTGGCCTCGACCAGCCCTTGCAATTCATAAATATTTCCTTGAGTGGCATTCGGCCGCGACCAGGGATTATCCATTCACACATTCAATCATACACCCGGTTCACCGACCTCGGCCAGGACTTGCCATTCATACATATTATCGGTGCTGAGTGGCCACCGGCCTCGGCCAGGATTTAACCATCCATACATTTACTAATACACAGAGGTTTCTGGTATCGGCCAGGACCTGCTCTTTCTCTCAAGGACTGCTATCATCTCTTGTAGGAAACCATCCTGTGTTTTTATTATTATTATTATTCCATATACATTTGGAATTGGTGCGATCTGTCATACGAAATAGGTCTTCGATTATTTACGCGGAAATTATTGGGACGACGGCTGAATATTGAATGTCGGATATGACACATAATATCCATTTAATCACATTGTCCACATAGTAGAGCTATGGAGCTGGGGTTGTGAGTTCCTGCCCATCCACCGTGTATTATCCGAATATGTGTCAGTGTCCCCAGATCATTCTTGGACTGTGTTGCCGTGATCTCTTGGCTTGATAATTGGTCTGTGGTGCCGGGTCTCGAAGTCGCAGAAGCCTGGGGGAATCTTGTTACGAGGAGTACCCCTGCTGCAGTGGATAGTAGTCCAGTTGATGTGTTCTGAGGTTACCGGAGACAGAGAGACGGGTCGGTACCGCAGATCCTGAATATTGGAAGGGTACTGGCGTGTCAAGGCCTTTCGAATCCATATGCGATTACCAACGCTTGGGCAGGTCAGAAAGTGTACATAGCACGAGAGACGAGGGTGTCCATACAGTCGATCCTGGAGGAGATGAATACCGAGAAGGAAGCCAGGCGCCGAACAGATCCACGAAGGAGCCAGTCTGGCCTGGAAAACGACCGTGCCTGTTCGTTTTATAGATAGGGTTTTGTAAATATTTTTATATACGTTTCTATTACAGTGGACATCCAATTAAAGAATAAATGTACAGGTAGACCTAATTTGTAGATCAGACATCTTCTTTTCAGGAATTGTACGCTACAGCCACCCGAATCATGTATTCCGCTGTTTTTTTTCTCTATTTAATACATTGTTTGTTAATTTAAACCATTCCCATTGGTCTCCCTTTCCTACCTCCTCGGTCCAGACAAGGTGATAGGTAGAATCGAACTCTCTCGCTGGTCAAGACCAGTGCACAAGTGTGTTAACGGAAGCCTGATATTTTATCTTTGTCGACATACTTCAGGCCCGAAGATGGCCCAGGGAGATTTATGGAACAGTCCGCTTGTAAGATTCGCACTTAAATTTGGTAGTCCCACGTTCAGTGTGTATAAGGGATATACAAAAAAACATACTAATGCAAAATATTGTGTCATACATCATCTGAATATATGACATTTCAACATAATAAACATTAACATTCCACTCTTTCATACATAATTCATTATTATAAAATGTACTCTATCCATAAATATAAACGAATATTAAAACTTAAAACATAGCATTTGGATTTACAATATTCATAAAGTGTATTTAAAAAAATGGAGCGATGGAGGGATGAATGATTAGACGGACGAAAAGAATGAGAGAGGAAACGATTGGAGGAATGGACGGCTGGCGCCGACAAGATTCACTGAATGGAATGAGGGAGTGAGGGAGTATGTTCCAGTTCATATTATTATTAGTATTATTATTAAAATTCGAAAAGATGATGATCAATCGATGAGAAAATACTGATTTTGCGATGAGAAATTGTTATTTGCTTTCCATTCGCAAGTCGATAGTTCATGAAGCTAGAGAGGAAGTAAGAATCGATTATTTAAACTAAAGTCGTATTATCCACACTTTTACTGGCTTAACAAGTGAACATCCATGTCACTGTAAATGGACTTCCAATTTGCTTCATTTAGTGTATTCCGTAATATTGAAACTTAATTACGTGCAGTGGAATGGGCGTGTAAAACACAATATTTTATTTCAACCCCAAAAAAGCAGCAGTTAAAAGAAGTGACGGACGTGCATGGTGGAGTTTCTTCATGTATACCATTGGATTCAATCCTATCCACCCCCAGTATTAGATCCCTAGAATTACAAGCGTCTGGTCCGTCATTCATAATTCAGTCGTCGTCCATTAAAGAATAACCGCGTCCATAATCCAAAGACCTATTCCATATTTCATATAACAGTATTAGCACCAAATTTAAAAAGACAATCATAGTATACATAAACATAGGCTTGTTTCCTGCAAGAGAGAAGCGGTCAACAGTTTTCAATGATGTCGGCAAGACATGATGCTCCAAAACTATCAAATCCCTATCGCTGATCAGTATTCTTAATTCATAATATTCCTTGTAGGCGCATAGAATTCACTCGGCACAGTCTTGTAGTATATGCAGGAATCTGCTTACTCGCCCACAGCTGGTAGCAATGCACATTGGCAGCCATGTTGAGACTACTTTCAATCAGGTTATGTGACGTACAGATGTCGAATTCCAATATCGAGACAATACTAATATAAAAATCTCAATATCGTCTCCGCAACATCATCCACAACCAATCTCCAGATTCTTCCGTCCCAGTCGTGACTTCCTGTTTCTTATCTTTCCTTCCCTGTCTTTCTCCTCCACTTCTTTCTCTGCCCTTTTCTTCCCTCTATTTCGTGATACATTGTCCTAGATTCATAGCCATGTGAAACTCTCCCAATTGACTGGAGGTAGTTTCATTATGATAACATATTGACAGGTTGAAATACATTCACTTTTCTTGAATAGCAAGCGTCAGATCCGACATTCAATACTAAATCGTCGTTCATAAACGAATGTCCACGTCAATAATCGAGAGACCCATTTCATATGACAGTTAGCATCAATTGTAAAAATGTATGAAGTAAAAACACACGATGGTTTCTTACACGAGCGAAGTAGTCGACAGTTTTCAATGATGTCAGCAAAGTACATGATGATGTTCTATACATAAAATCTTAATCACTAACCATTATTCTTTCTCCAAATGAATTTCAAATTCGCTTTTCAGAGTATGTATCTCAGTCACGATTTGAATGTGCATGTTCAATTAAACACAGTGAATATGTAAAACTAATGACATTCAAACGGACCATAATAGGAATTAGACACAAGTTACGAAACGTAGCGTCAGAGATCTTGCAGGCCACGAACGTATTTGCCATCACTGTACGATATTAGTAAATTGGAACGATATAGGTGGGAAACTGGCGACTAAAAAGCAGCCATATGACTCTACAGGAAAACATCCCTCGGCATCTCACATTCATACCCGAGAATACGATCGATTCTCGAATGTAGCCCCCGTATCTCAGCCGCGCTTTTATTGCAGCTATTCATGTGGAGACTATGAAGTATCCACACGGCCCCAAGCACCGACTTAAGCAGAATTAGATACAGCTCGGAAGCTGTGATGACAGATCAGGTCAAACAAATAACTAGTCTGACCTCAAGGCATGAGCATTGTGGACGTCTGGTGGAGTGAACGTCTCAACATGGAGTAAACCTGGTAAATGCATATACACAGAAAAACAAACCTGTAATGCCCGACGTCGTACGGCTTGAATTACAAGCGTCTGGTCCGTCATTCATATTTCAGCCGTCGTCCATTAAAGAATATCCGCGTCCATAATCCAAAGACCTATTCCATATAACAGTAAATTCAAAAAGACAACCATATATATAGTATACATAAACATAGGTTAGTTTCCTACAAGAGAGAAGCGATCAACAGTTTTCAATGATGCCCGCAAGACATCATGATGTTCCAAATATATCAAATCCGTATCGCTGATCAGTATTCTTAATCCATATGATATTCGTTGTAAAGTCGTCATCTAGAGAATGATGTATCTCAGTCACGCCTTGATTGTGACTGTTCATATGAGCACCTTGAAGATCTTGACGTACATGGGTTCATACGGCCCCCAGCCTCCGTTTAAGCGGAATTAGACACAAGTTACAAAACGTAACGCCATAGATCTTGCTCGCTACGTTCGTATTGTGCTATCAGCATGGGATATGTATCGCAAAATTTGAGGAACTTTGAATGGAGGCGGTTGGTGGTATAGCCCTGTTATAAGTTTCTGCAATAATGTTTTGTGAGGTTGATTAAGATCGTCACATTTAACACAGGATCTAGCAAATGCTACTAGGCGAGATATGTATACGCCATATGCAGGTCCCATTGGAATATTACTGTCCAGGAAGGGATAGTTTACGATGTCGAAATTGTAATCATCTCTTTTGTCATAAAGTCGACGAGAGAGAATGCCCGCTTCATTTTTATAGAGATATAGTTCTAAATATGATGTGTCGGTAGGGCTATCTATAGTTTCCTTCAAATCCAGTGAAGATGGATATATATCCTTCACTGCGTCATTTATATAGCGATTATCCACAGCGAGAAGATCGTCTATATAGCTGTTTGGTGAATGAGAAGAAACGGGCTTTGATCGGTTTTTGAAAGCGCTTGTAGCGCATATAGTCATATTCATAAGTAAACAGATATAGACCAGCCAACAGGGGTCCACAATTAGTACCCATCGGAATACCTATATGCTGTTGATATGTTGTGTTGCCAAATTTCACATAGATATTTTTAATGAGAAATTCAAGCAACTCTATAAACAAGGCAACATCCCATGAATGATATCTCTTGTATGTAGCGCCCTCGTCAACAGGGTTGGAAGAAGCTGGTGGTGCAGCTTCTAGAACCAGCTATGAATCTAGCTATTTATGGTGATTTATGCATTAAATCTTTACCTGAGCAACGTTTTGTGATTGCTAAATAAATCTTCCAGAGTAATTGCAGTTCGAGAGTAAGTAGACGTATTTGATGATGACATGTTTACACTCAATTTTTCAACCAGCACCTGGTAATAGTAATATTTAAATATGAATATTATATTATTTGGAGCTTTGTCTGCTGGGACTATGACGAATTTACCCTGGAGATTTGCTACAACTTCTTGCGAATTGAGGTTTCTCAGTACTTGTTTTGCTTGCGGAAGTGTATTTCTGTCAATATAGCGGATTGTTTCAACGACCTTGCCCTAAGTGAGTTCCAGCCAATCAGTGAATACTGTAGGTTCAAATTTTTCTCGCTTAGACCAATCAGTAATGCACTGTTCCAATGCAGACAGGACTATCTTCTGGTTGGCCTTCAGATCTATTCTTCTCGGCTCTCTATATTTAGCTCCCTTCATCAGGAGTAATCTTATGCCCTTATCACTCCCATATCAAGGTTACCAGTCACAATATGTTTGCATGGTGTATAGATAAAGTTCGACGATTCCCAGTCACAACTATAGCCTCCCGACGTGTATAAATTCAAGTCAAACTACTTGACAGCATTAGAGTAATTGAATATTTTTGTTGCTATAGATTTAGTATACTTATATGAAAAGCAAGGAGGTTCTGTGAACTTAAGATAGTTTGGTACAGCGTTGTGTACCTCTGGATCATTCAGGATTCGAGGTAAATTAATAATAATTCATACCTATAACTTTGGGTGACCTTCGGCCAAGGGCTATTTATTCATACATACATTCAAACATACACCCAGCTCACCGACCTCGGCCAGGACTTGCCATTCATACATATTATCTACGCTTGGTGGCCACCGGCCTTGGCCAGGATTTATTCATCCATGCATTAACTTATACACAAAGGTTTCTGATCTCGGACAGAAACTGCTAATTCTCTCAAGAACTGCCATCATCTCTTGTAGGAAACCATCTTGTGTTCTCATTATTACTTTTATTTTATACACATTTGCGAACTGTCATACGAAATAGGTCTTTCGACTATTGGCGCGGAATTATTTTTGGGACGACGGCTGAATATTGAATTTCGGATATGACACATGAAGTCCCTTTAATCACATTGTCCACACAGAAGACCTAAGTAGTAGGTAGACGGCATTTAAGGCCATATTGACCTCATTATTTGTTCCCCCGGGGAGGATTTGAGGAGGAACTTGGTCACGTGACGATCATGTGATCGTTGGGGGAAAACCACCTCCAACACAGAAGAGTTCCAATCTAGGGGGAGGTAACTCCGGGTCACTATAGTTCCGGCAAAGGGTCCCTGGGCATGTATTCTTCCGCGGTGATGCGGTCTGGCGGTAATGCGGTCGCGGAAGAAAGTTTCCGCGGAGAAAAAGTAGTCCCCAGACTTCAAATACGCTGCATGGTCCGATTGGGTCGAGTGAGGTATCAAAGTGAAGCATTCGTGAAGGGGCATCCAGTCATGGGTGGGTGTATGTAAAATTAGGATTTTTTCCCGAAACTATAAAAAGCGGAACACGGACTTTACCCCTAAAATAGGGGAAAACACCTATCAACCCTAGCCAAAAGGGCTAATATCGGTCTCCGGGTTTATTGGGACCTGCCTATCAAGTCAATGGGGTGGGTGCATGTAAAATTAGGATTTTTCCCCGAAACTATAAAAAGCAGAATACGGACTTTACCCCTAAAATAGGGGAAAACACCTATCAACTCTAGCCAAAAGGGATAATATCGGTCCCCGGGCTTATTGGGACCTGCCTATCAAGTCAATGGGGTGGGTGCATGTAAAATTAGGATTTTTCCCCGAAACTATAAAAAGCAGAAGACGGACTTTACCCCTAAAATAGGGGAAAACACCTATCAACTCTAGCCAAAAGGGCTAATATCGGTCCCCAGGCTTATTGGGGCCTGCCTATCCAGTCAATGGGGTGGGTGCATGTAAAATTAGGATTGTTTTCCGAAAATATAAAAAGCGGAACTCGGACTTTACCCCTACAATAGGGGTCTGTATTATACAATATAAGGGAAAATGCCTGTATGGGGGGAGGGGTAGTCAAAAAATTTTGTGGGCTTTGCTATGGCTTGTGAGGTCTCGTTTTTCTCGTCTCGCCAAGAAAATGACAATGGGAAGGGTCCCGGAGCGAATCGGTGAAATTTTTGGGAAAAGTACCGGGTAGGCCTGTATATAGGCCTATAGGCTGGCTATATGGGGGTATAGGTTCAACCTGGGAAATTCACACACGTTCATTGTGATATGGGTTGCTTGGATTTGTTTTTCACGTCTAGTCATTTAGAACACGATGGGAAGGGTCTCGGAGCGCAACGGTGAAACTTTTGGAAAAGTACCATATAGCCCATATAGTCCCATACTGGCTATATGGGGGTATAGGTTCAACCTTGGAAATTCACACACGTTCATTGTGATATGGGCTGTTTGGATTTGTTTTTCACGTCTCGTCATTTAGAACACGATGGGAAGGGTCCCGGAGCGAAACGGTGAAATTTTTGGAAAAGTTCACCGAGGCCTGGGTAGGCCCATAGGCCTATACTGCATGGCTATGGGGGTATAGGCCCATACGGGGTGGACGTTTTGGGGTCTAGGTGAGCCCCTAATGATCCTATGATGTCGTATGAGGTCTTATTTTGAAGCTCTCGTGGAGGAGCATCCGACTGGACTAATGGTTCGTCCGTTTTCAATAGTCTGCGCATGCGCAGTCTGGCCGTAGTATAGAAAGCAGGCATTTTGGGAGGTATGTGGGTGTGTGTTTGGGGTAGAGATGGACCGCTATGGGTCCGAATGGGTCGTGGAAGGTGTCAAAGTGAAGCTTGTGTGGGTTAGAATCAGAATGGTGTGTTTTTAAGTGCAAGTCGCGTCAATCTGCGCATGCGCAATTGGTTGTAGTAAGTAAAGTGGCCATTTTGGGGCAGTACAGGAAGGTATTTGGGGTCGAGAGGGACCATCCTTGGTCCGAATGCGTCCTGAAAGGTGTCATCTTGTAGCTCTCGGGGTGTAGACCCCGATTTGAGGGCTGCCCACGTCACTTGTGACGTCATCAGTACGAGTAGTAGCGAAAGTGAGCATTTTAGGGCACTGAAGGATGATATTTGGGGTAGAGAGGGACCATCCTTGGTCCGAATGCGTCGTGGGAGGTGTCATCTTGTAGCTCTCGGGGTGTAGACCCCGATTTGAGGGCTGCCCACGTCACCTGTGACGTCATCGGTGACGTCATCAGTACGAGTAGTAGCGAAAGTGGGCATTTTGGGGCAGTGAAGGAAGGTATTTGGGGTAGAGAGGGACCATCTTTGGTCCGAATGTGTCTAGGGAAGTGTCATGTTGTAGCTCTCGGGGTGTACATCCCGATTTGAGGGATGTCCGCGTCACCTGTGACGTCATCGGTGACGTCATCAGTAGTAGTAGCGAAAGTGGGCATTTTAGGGCAGTACAGGAAGGTATTTGGGGTAGAGAGGGACCATCTTTGGTCCGAATGTGTCTAGGGAAGTGTCATGTTGTAGCTCTCGGGGTGTACATCCCGATTTGAGGGATGTCCGCGTCATCTGTGACGTCATCGGTGACGTCATCAGTACGAGTAGTAGCGAAAGTGGGCATTTTAGGGCAGTACAGGAAGGTATTTGGGGTAGAGAGGGGCCATCTTTGGTCCGAATGTGTCTAGGGAAGTGTCATGTTGTAGCTCTCGGGGTGTACATCCCGATTTGAGGGATGTTCGCGTCATCGGTGACGTCATCAGTACGAGTAGTAGCGAAAGTGGGCATTTTAGGGCAGTGAAGGAAGGTATTTGGGGTAGAGAGGGACCATCCTTGGTCCGAATGCGTCGTGGGAGGTGTCATCTTGTAGCTCTCGGGGGCACATCCCGATTTGAGGGATGTTCACGTCATTTGTGACGTCATTGGTGACGTCATCAGTACGAGTAGAAGCGAAAGCGGGTATTTTGGGGCAGTGAAGGAAGGTATTTGGTGTAGAGATGGACCATCCTTGGTCCGAATGCGTCGTGTGAGGTGTCATCTTGTAGCAACGCCCGCCAACACCAAGCTCAATGATTCAACGCCCTGGTGAAATAGCTCAGAAGCTCTGATTTTCTAGATATTCCATGGAATTGTCACTCATTCTTCGAAATGCAGTGACGTCCGTCGTTACGCCTTAACAGACCGGAGAGAGTACAACAACAACAACAAGGATGAGCCATGAGAGAACAACAACAACAAGAAGTTTTTTCATATAGTTTATTCTCCCCAATGTTACATCATACCCACGCTGGGGGAGCCGCGTTGGGTATATTTACAATTCAAGAAGACTCTTGTCCAATCAGATGCCACCATTTGCATTTGTCATATTCGTTCCTGTCCGTTAGATGTATTCTTGTCCAATCAGAAGTCTCCATTTCAGAAAGTTCCATCTTCGGCCATGTTCGCTCTGAACCGTTTATTCTAATCATCGTCGGACAGGCCAGGATACCGTTGAGGCAACATATCCTCAGATAGTTGTTTGTGCATTCTGAGTATCTATCAGTGCATGGGTGAATACATTCACCCGATGGGAAGATTCCGTAATTTGGTCACGAAGAATGTAACATTGGTCACCCTCTCTACCACCCACTTGGTGTTGGGGCGCTGTTTATAGGCCCATTGCAAGACATCCAATTGGTCCACTTGGTCCAGCACGGGCTTTAGCGATGTCCGGTTAATGATGGTAAACGGTTGGTCAAATACCTGGATGTTACTGCTCGGGTAAAAGTATCGGACTTGATCTGTCTCCTTATGCTGCAGTACATAACCAAACGCCAAATTTAATTTGAAGGACGTAGCTTGGTCATTGAAGATGGCTTCCACGTTGTTGCGTAGACGGGTGAGGCCAGTCAGTCGGAAATTGTAGATATCTTGAATAGGGCGATGACGGTGGAAACAGTGCCGTATCATGGGCCAATGGCGCCGATAGATGTCACTCACTGGATGGGCGTCCTGTAAGAGATCGCTGGGAACATCCATCGCATCTTCCAGAAAATGTTCGTTGTTGTCAGGCGTATGACTGGGAACAGTAATGCTAGGGACCGGCTGGATATCTAGGCTCTTCAGAACTGTGGGTATAGGCGGGCTCTCCGTGATCGCATCACCAGTGGCATTCGTCTCCCCGGGTTCATCTTCACTAGGTCTGACCCTCATGGGTGCCTCTTTAGTAGAAAGTTGTCGCTCATACCGTAGAGACGGGGTATGAATCAAACGTTGGTGCTGTCTTAACTGACTGGGTCGTTTGAAGAGTTGACCACAATCGTTACATTGTACCGTCACACCCTCGTGGAGTGCCCTCTCATGTCCCTCAAGTCGTGGCCTATACCACAAGAACTTCACATTGATACCCACACTATCCATTTGGACCACGGATGGTCCCTCAATCACTCAACAAATCTCCACGAATCCCCAAAATGACCACTTTACTTACTACACCCCAACTGCGCATGCGCACAATGATGAAAAAGGACGACACACTAGTCCAGTCGGATGGTTCCCCACGGAAGCTTTACACTGATACCTCCCATGACCAAATCGGATCACTAGTGGCCCACCCCGACCCCAAAACGTCCATTCCCATGCGCCTTTTTACTGCGCATTCGCGAAATGACATCAGTTCCACGTCATACCCATGCAGTCGTATGCTCCTTCACGAGAGGTTTACACTGATACCTTCCGTGACCAAATCGGCTCACCAGTGGCCCAAAACGTCCATTCCAATACCCTTTTTCGATTGCGCATGCGCGGAATGACATCAGTTCCACGTCGTACGCATCCAGTTGGATGCACTGATACCTCACTCGACTCAATCGAACCACTAGGGGTCCACCTAAACCCCAAAACACCCATCCCAGCGCTACTTGCCCAGTGCACGCGCACAGTGAGATTTTCAAAAAATTTCACCGCTTGACTTCGGGGTCCCTCCAATTGTGTCCTATGTGGAGAGACGAAAAAACAAGATCTCACAACCCATACCGCAAATGACCATGGGTGGGTTTCCCATTTTAAACATTGTGTCGGAATGGGCTTACACCATATCCGTATATAGATCTGCTTTGTAGGGGGGATCACTCTTACTCATGCGACCGGGCGTCACCGGAAGTGACCTTCACATGACCTTTGACCCGGTTGTGACCTTTGACCGGATGTGACGTCATCGTGACGTCATTGCCACGTCATGCCTCAGGTTCACTTTTTGAATCTCATTTTGCGCGGGGAATTTAGCTTCTTCCTACCGCTATCATATTCATTGCAAACACATATATACCACGGGGAAAGATGTTATAAATGAGATGCTATTGTTGGAGCTATAAAACGGCTTTTACCTGTGGCCGTCCACTCCATATCAGAGTATTGCCATAATTGTCTATCTCAAAATTGTCATAACTATTTGACTGTTGCAATGCGCACACGTGTGCAGGGTCCACTGAGCGCGTCTGTCGTCATTCCTGCAAAAGGACGAATAGCTCAAATCGCTCTATTCAACCTTGTACGCGACACTTATGTCCCTGGAGCTTTTGTCCACTTCGACTTTTGTCCTAGATTCAGATATGATCGTGGTCCGATTTCTATTAAAGTCGGTGGCCATTAGAAATAGAGGTCCGCAATCCGTACCCGATTTGATCTTTGGAATCCCCGTTTTTATACAACCCCAACGTCCTTGAGAACAGGGTTGTATTCGATATCAAAGTATCAAAATAATAACTTCTCCCCCAGTCAAACACGCTGCAAACAGACTAGTGATCCTAAACAGTGGTTGTTGTTCGACAATGAGCTGCTATCCCCCTTCACGAATGCTTCAGTTTGATACCTCACTCGACCCAATCGGACCATGCAGCGTATTTGAAGTCTTGGGACTACTTTTTCTCCGCGGAAGCTTTCTTCCGCGACCGCATTACCGCCAGACCGCATCACCGCGAAAGAATACATGCCCAGGGGCCCTTTGCCGGAACTATAGTGACCCGGAGTTACCTCCCCCTAGATTGGAACTCTTCTGTGTTGGAGGTGGTTTCCCCCCAACGATCACATGATCGTCACGTGACCAAGTTCCTCCTCAAATCCTCCCCGGGGGAACAAATAATGAGGTCAATATGGCTTTAAATGCCGTCTACCTACTACTGACCTATGAAGCAGGGGTTGTGAGATCAAGTTCCTGCCCATCCAACGTGTATTATCCGAATATGTGTCAGTGTCGCCAGATCATTCGTGGACTGTGTAGCTGTGATCTTTTGCCTTGATAATTCGTCCGTGGTGCCGGGTCTCGGAGTCGCAGAATCCTGGGGGAATCTTGTTACGACGAATACCTCTACTGCAGTGGATAGCAGTCCAGTTGATGTGTCCTGAGGTAATCTGAGACGAAGGGACGGGTCGGTGCCGTAGAACCTGAATATTGGAAAGGCCTTTCGAATCTATATACGATTACCAGAAAGTGTACATAGAGAAGATAGAGACGAGGGGTCAAGATGTAATATCTATATATGTATATTTCAGTGCACCAGTTTTGCGAGCCTCAGATGTATTTCCAAACACATTTTGGAAGCATTTATGTGCCTAGATAAATTGCATTGGACTCCGGAGACCTGTACAAACAAAATATTTCGTATCTGTCTCCATTCAAATCAATTCTATTTTCATGCATTAATTTTACTGCGACTGCTGTTTAAGTCTGCACAAATAGCCAATCCCAATTGAAAGAGAATGATTGCCTTATTGATTACCAGTTTTTATCCATTACGAAGTGTGAAAACTAATGCCAATGTTATAAATAACCCACTTTACTCCCACTCAAGTTCCATGCAGAAGAAAGTTTTTGCTTTCAACCAAGAAGCAAATATCGAGCTCTCATTCAAACAATATATCATTCCGATAGTCTTTTCTTTCTTCCGCAATCCGAGCAAACTATTCACGATTTAACCAATATATATACATGTATTTTAATCCTGAGACTATTATAAATTGAATTTCTGACGATAGTTGTGAAAACAAATACACAACGTGATTGACGGTAACATATTTGGTACCAAACTTCACCTGTTCATCGCACGTACATGTTTATCGTCGTATTACTGAACAGAAGTTTTCTTTCTGTCAAGACATGCTTTTGTTCATAATTGGCGGTCAATAGTACACTTCAAACTGATTTAGGACCTTTGTGTTTATTATTTTACGAGTGTATTCAGTGACTGTCCACTCCAATCCCGTGACTACACCCTAGTTTGATGTCACCATGCATATATGTGCCCTATTCCGCCTAACCCGGGACTACGGTCACATCATATGACAGGAACATCACAATATCTTACCCTCAACACTGGAAACTGTTCCTCGCTTCTTCTTCTTCTGATGAGGAGGGACAGAGTGGGAACGAGTCGTGACGGCGTCAGAAGAAGTGAGAAAGGAGAATGTGGGGGGGGGGGGTTAAAGATTTCGAGGAGGAGGAGACGATGTCAGCACTAGAGGAATGAAGAAGTGGCAGTGGAGGATGTCGAGGAAGTGCGAGGAGGTGAGGTGGATGCGGGTTAGACAGAAAGATGAAATGGGATGAGAGAGCGTGCATATATATGGTGTGAAAGAGAATAGGACTGAAGGTGAATATGGAAATACGGTCCATATAGTGGACGGTGAATATGGTGAATATGGTCCAGTGTGTGGAGAGATATAGTGAATACTGGAAATGTTGAAAGGGGGATTGAAAGCGTAGATCTCGCTTACCTCACCATGTATGGTGTTTGGGTGAAGACTAGTCAACAATTCATCTATACATTTGCATAAATGAATCTTCACAGAAACTCTGTGATTGACTGAATGTTCTGCCCAATTCCCTCACAAGCCAATGAATATGCCGTGTTTCAATTTCAAAATTTGAATTGACCAATCAAGTGCTTTAAAGTTGGAAGATATCCCATGATGCGTCATAAGAATCCATGTTCACAGTAACAATTATTACTGATGTGAGAAGCTGTAGAGTTATTAAGGATCCAAGAATGAAACGTAGCATCTGTAGATTTATTGAAGACCATTAAAGAACGGTGTCAAAACGTTGAAAGCAAAACTTATTCTTGACGGACTGGTTAGTTACAATTTGCACGAGGGGTTTAAAAACTGTCACCCATCCTTCTAATCCTATTACTGTCCGAAAAACAGTTGAGAGTTGCCAGCTCACCAATCCCCTGTGTACGAGCTGTCACAGCGACACAGCTCACCAATTACCAATATAGGAGTTGTCAGCGCATTTCCATCATAGCTCTCTAGATTTGTATCCAATACCGCTTAAGCCGGTGCTAGGGGCCGTGTGGTTATGTCATCCAAGTTACCACATGAACAGGTACAATAAAAGCGTACCGGAGATACAACACATATCACGAATCGTTAGATTCTTGGTATGTGCTTTAGAATACATTAACCAGAAGACTATACTGTGAAGCCATGTGACTGTCAGTATGTCGGCACCTCTTCCCACTTCCCTTATATGTGTTGTAATTACTAATACATTCGATGTGAATGAAGAGTCCTGTGAATAAACTCTATAGCTGTTCCAGAATGCACTTGTCCATTGTAACACAAACAGCAAAGGAAATCAGAACAGTTCCACAGATTATCCTTAGTGCGGAACTGAAGGTAAGACATCCTTCCTGAGCGGGTTTCTTCCAACTATGTTCATTAGAGTTAAAATCATTCTTTAATATTCGAGTCGGACATCTTTAAAATGATGTTGATGTGTGATACTGAAGTTTTGAATGCTTTTCCGCATGAATGCGAAATTGAGTGTGTTGATGCTTTGTTGTCCGTTGCTGGACATCCGCCACATTGCATTCGATGTAAGAGTGTGGGTCACACGAGAAGGCCGCGTCAAGTACAGTAGATGGAGTGAATACCCCAAATACCGGGTACATTTTGACCTATACATTTGCAACGAAGAGTTCAGTGATGCGCGATGTGGTCCGTGTTGAGATGTGAAAGAAGGATGTGATGTCGTTGGTGATAACACCTACACTGTCAGTAAAAGATAGTGCCAGGGCACTGTAGCTCATCTGGCTGTAACTGGCAAAGTAGCTGTAAGAAATTTTTACTAAAGAACTGCTGTAGACGAGTTTCTAACTTGTGTTGTCCCCCCTGAACACCAAATGATCCATGCAGTAATTTCCTGAGATTTCATACCAAAGTTCCATGAGCAATTCAAGATGCGGCCATATTGGATTTTCGAAATGGACCAAAAAAGGTATCTTGCACCAGACCCCAAGGGAAACCTGTGTACCAAATTTGAGAAAGATCCATGCAGTACTTCCTGAGAAATCACGATAAAGTTTGATAGGAAAATCCAAGATGGCCGCCTGATGGCCATCTTGGATTTTCGAACCAGACCACAAAAGGTATCTTGCACAATTAGATCCAAAGGGGAACCTGTGTGGGGTTACTGCTGCATATAGCAATCCTGTGTGGGATTACGGCTGGGGAGGCCAGTCCCATGTGGGATTACTGCTGGATAGGCTAAACCTGTGTGGGATTACAGTGGGATAGGTCAGTTCCATGTAGGATTATGGCTGGATAGGTCAGTGCCATGTGGGATTAGTGCTGCATATTGTAGTCCAGTGTCATATTACTTCTGGATAGGTCAGTCCTGTGTGAGATTACTGCTACATAGGCCAGTCCCGTGTGGAAATACTGCTGGATAGGCCAGTCCCATGTGGGATTACTGCTGGATGGGCCAATCCAGTCTGGGATTACTGCTGGATAGGTCAGTCCTGTGTGGCATTACTGCTGGATAGGCCAGTGCCATTTGGGATTACTGCTGGATAGGTCAGTCCTGTGTGAGATTACAGCTCGATAGGCCAGTCCCAAATGGGATTACTGCTGTATAGACCAGTCCGGTCTGGGATTACTGCTGGATAGTTGAGTTCCGTATGGGATTACTGCTGGATAGGTCAGTCCCATGTGGCATTACTGCTGGATAGGCCAGTGACATTTGGGAATAAGGCTAGATAGGTCAGTCCCGTGTGGGATTACTGCGAGAGAGCTGTGACCTAGGAAAACATGAAACATGTCCACCAAGTTTTATAATCATCCCACGAAAGGTTCAACAAACTTTCCAGGTACAGATCTACATGTAAATTTTTGGCCAGCAAAAACCTTATCAATGGAAATGTACAAAGTCTAAACTGTAATAATTAGGATCAAAATTCATATTTAATGTCATATTTCTTAAATAGCACATGCACATCCTCGAATCACATTGAACTTGGGTAGCAAGTGTCAAACTCATCCAATGAAAGCTGACAGCTTCAGAAAACTTTCCATGTACAGGTGTACATGTTTTTATTGGCAGATTACTTAGACAAAACCCTCAAAATTTGAACAAAAATTAATATTTCATCTCCTAAATAGCACAGGTAAATTTTTTAATCATAAGAAACATGTGTACCAAGTTTCATAATCATTCAATGACAGCTGACAACTGCAGCAAACTGTGGTGTACAGATGTACATGCACTTCAGCTAAACGCAAAACTCGTATCATTTGCCATAATTTGGAGAAAAATTAATATTTCATCTCAAAAATAGCACAGGTACATTTTCTAATCATAAGAAACATGTGTACCAAGTTTTGTAATCATCCAATGAGAGCTGACAACTGCAGCAAACTTACCATGTACATGTATATGTATACATATACATGTAGAGGCCTACATGTACAATTCACCTAAACAGAAAACTCATCATTTGCCAAAATTTTGAGAAAAATTAATATTTCATCTCAAAAATAGCACACGCACATCCTCCAATGATAAGAAACATGTGTACCAAGTTTCGTAATCATCCAATGGGAGCGGACAACTGCAGCAAACTTGCCATGTACATGTATGTATACATGTAGAGGCCTACATGTACAATTTACCTAAACAGAAAACTCATCATTTGCCATAATTTGAAGAAAAATTAATATTTCTTCTCAAAAATAGCACAGGTACATCCTCTAATCATAAGAAACATGTGTACCAAGTTTCATAATCATCCAATCACAGCTGACAACTGCAACAAACTTTCTAAGTACAGATGTACCTGTGCACTTCAGCTAAACGCAAAACTCTATCATAGGGATTTTAACATTGGAGCACCCCAGGGGTAGTACACCCAGGTGGCATACCCACCCCCCATATTTTTTTTATGTTTTTCAATATTTTTTCTATATTTTTTTTGAATTTGCTAAACCAAAAACCTTATTACCCCTCAGCCCATAGGGCCATGTACGTACGTCCGTCCTAGCGTCCGTCAACATGTTCTTGTCCGCTGAATATCTGCAGATCTATGAAGTCGGGCCTGACCAAACTTTGGTGAGAGCTTCCTGAATCTTGACTGATGAAATGATTACATTTTCTGATGGCTATGGTGATTTCATGATTTTTAATTATATTTTTTACTATTTATTGATGGTTCAGCTTTTGCACTGTTATCTATGCCCATCAACATGTTCTTGTCCGCTGAATATCTGCAGATCTATCAAGTCGGGCCTGACCAAACTTTGATGAGAGCTTCCTCAATGTTGACTGATGAAATGATTAGATTTTCAGATGGCTATGATGATTTCCTGATTTTTAATTATTTTTTTTTATATTATTTATTGATGGCTTAGCTTTTGCACTGTTATGTATGCCCATCAGGAACCCTTGGTTGCAGGTTTTATGGTGACTTTTGAAGGTTCCCTGATACAAGAAAGCCTGGTCCATTCAAGATTCAAGATTATCATTGGATGGATCCCCCAATTCCCATTTATCTGGGAGCTTACATGATGCTACACTTGTTCAACCAATGCACTACCCTCTGGAGGATTTCCCCACCCCTGGGACACTAAATGTTATTGGACTTTTTCCTATCCACAGCTTCTCAGCTTCATGTGATATGTATGAGATGCAGTATACATTGTTTTTTCACACACACATGCGGAATCACCTAAAATATATTCCTTTATAGTAATAACTAATAGGTTGGTGACATTATTTTATTTCAGAAGTACAAGAGGAAATAAACGGCGGGGGGTTCCCGCTGTGATCAGTCACAAAACAGAGGTTTATTAACATGAAATTCAATACCCAGCTATGGAATCAGATCAGTATTGAGGCTCCCAGAAGATTTTTCTAGGAGTATTTTCTTCAGAAATCCTTTCAAATTGAACAACAACAACACTTTCGTTTTTTGTTTCATTTGAGTTTTGGGCGCCCATACATTTTCCGGAACTTATTGGCTCTAGATGCAGCCCTGATCCTACTTGACTAATAAAAACAGGCTGAGGGGTCCACACACCTTTTAGGTGCTTGCCTGCAATTCATGTCATTTCCAGGCAGGGGACACCGACACCGACAACCGACGACGACATCCTTTTTTTTTGGACAATATCTCCCCTTTACTTCGTAAGGCGAGATAAAAAGGAGTCTGGAATTCTGGAGTCTGGAGTTTTTTTCACCTCTCTCATTCCTGCTAGGCGGATCTAATGAAATCTCTCTCCATGGCAAATTGAACGTTGGGAGGTCTGTAAAATTAATTCAACAGCCTTTATATTACATTACAGACAAGAGTCAAGGGTGGTAACTCTTCACTTTTTAATGGGAGAAAAATTATTTCATGTTTCATGAAGAAATTAGAGTCCAAATGCATGGTTGAGAATGACACGTCACACGGGTGCTTACCAGAAACGAACTACTTTGTTTTGGCCTAATAGATAAATATAGAATACATAAGAATGCAATTAGTGACATCAACAAACAGATCACACTGTTGCTTTATTTAGTACAGAAAATGTTAGTCTCATTTCCATAAGGCAAACTGAATAACATAATTGTTTGACATATTTTTCTGCAGGTTTCTCCGAGAACAGCGGGATGTCATGAGCCAACAATGAGAACTCTCAAATCTACAGTGATAAGAGTCAGGTATTATATACAATAATGATCATATCTATATTCTAATATACCTACATAACAATAGTATATTCAACTATTATACAAATATATATGTATGCATTTCTGTCTACACACCGTTATCTGTAATACTGCCCGATGATATATTGGTACCATACCAGTGCCGTTCCAGTACCACAGTTCAGTTGACCATTCCAATACCATTCCAGTACCAAAGTCCAGTTGACCAATCCAATACCACAATCCAGTTGACCTTACAGTACCATATCATCAGCATTCCCGTTCCAGTCGGCCATTCCTGTAAGATTCCAGTAGCAGTCCAGTACCATGTCAGTACCATATCAGTACTATTACTATTCCAGTATCACATCTGTATCATACCAGTCAATCGTTTCAGTTCCACATCAATAATGTTCCGTTCAAAATATGCGGTCTCCAAAGTGTGTGAAACAACCATCTAACTTAATATTAATTAGGAGAAAAATAGAGTTGCAAATTTACCAACACTTCACTTATACAGAGAGAGTCTCCTGTTCTTGAGCTTAACAGATGTACTTGTCCAATCATTAACAGTGCTCAAACATAGCTCTGCGTCAAATTATTCATTTTCCAAAACAAAAGGAAAGTTTTTTTTGTAATAAAAAATGGTTTGGAGGGTGAAGGGGTTCATGCAATAGTGGATCGACTGGTCCACTATACCGGAATGAGGAGAGGGTAACTGCTGTTTACCTGCTTGTCATTCTTGTTGCATTGTACATCTCCTACTGTTAGATTGGACTGAATTGGGGTGGGAGGGGAATGGCTAACAGCTTTTGTGTGCATGGCTCTTGGCCAATAAGCATCGTGTATTACTAAAAAGTGTGGAGTGGACTCGAGAATTCTAAGTTATACAGGACATCTTAATGTGTGTGATCTACAAATACACAGGACACCTTAATGTGTGCTCTCTACGAATAGTTGAGCCGTGTTCAACTTGTTGCTTTTTCTACAAGATATACTGAATGCACTTATATCTCTCATATGCAGATGAAACACTTTCTGTGTTTGTCAAATCCACAAAGACGGAGTGCACAGAGATTTTCAGCCCAATGCATTCAGAGTGTATTACACCGCGAGCCCAAGAGCTTACAAACATAACCATGTGGATAATAAAAAATACTAAATTTTTCTCCCAACATTTCACTCGTATTCTGTCTCCCATGATGCAAAAGTAAACTGGCAAAAGTACCACAGTTACACTTTAACAAGATGTAAAGAAATATAAATAAAGAGAAATTAAGAAATAAAAAATCTGATTAATCTAACCAGGGAGGTCATATTTTACGACATCAATGGACCAAGGAATTTTCACGAGTGTGAGAACACTATTAATGTGCTTAGAACTACAATGAAAATATTCCATCTTTTCCCATCCTGCTTGGAAGTTCTCTGGCACGAACATGAAATCTGATTCCCTCATCCTTGAAACATGGACCAATAGACTCCATCGCCATTTCAATTTTTTGCAACTGCGCAGCTTTTCGTGAACTTCCTGTTTGTACCAAATCGGAAGGTTTTAATGTTGGAGAGATAGGCTGAGTGTTGGAAAACAGTTGATATTTTGTGCAACTGTACATAAAATCATTAAAAAATCTCATGGACTACCGCCAGATGGGCGAAAGAACGCCTCCGTATATTTATTTATCCTGAACACAATTTAGTTTCACAGAAAAAGTACTTTTCCCCCCGAGATATGACCCACTTTCATCCTGGCCAGAATGCTGCCGTTGGTACAAATGACCTTTCGTGACCTCGCTGCGCAGTTGCAAAAAATTGAAATGGCGATTTCGACTATATCAATTCTGGCCACAAGGAAGGTTGTTTACATTATCGATACACCTTTCAGTGGGCTTTTACACAAAGTTGTATACAGCTATCTAAAATGAGCCGCAAAACATCAGGCCGAGTGATGATAATTTGAATGTCATCACTGAGTGTTTACTTGTATTTTGAGCAAGGTGTGCAAAAGCGCCTGTTAGAGCCCCAGCCCAAGTTCTCTAGAAAATTTGTACGTTGATGTGCCTGGCAAAAATGTTAAATTAAAAATAAACCTTTGAAAAAGTATGCTACAAATGAAAGAACCATTTCAACAGTGCCTATGTAAGACTATTTTTATTCAACAGAGCAAACAGCCATTAAACTTTGGATGGTGGCCCATGAGTGCCATCCAGACGAATGTTGGTGAAATGGTAGACAAATGATTTTTACCCAGTTGCATAATCTATGCCCAATTATGTAATCTATATACATTGTTGTTTAACCTCTAAATAAGCAATGATTGTCCATGTTGAACCTTAAAAATACTTTCTTATCGATGTCTACTTTCCTATTGAAATAGCATAATGAGAAGGGTTTTTGGAGTTCTCTGCGATAATTGGGACAATTGGAAAATGGAATGGTCGTAACAGACCAAAATACAAACACATACATTAAATGCATTTCAATCAGTTAAAATAAATGAAAAAAACAATGAATAAAAAATACTTTTGAACATTCTTTCATTTGCCACATATTTTTTCCAAAGGTTTACTATTCTTTCAACTGAGACTGGTCAAAATCTAGGTACTGAACACAAACCTACTTAATTTACAAATCATTTTTCTTGCCGGTAACATAAATTAACTGGGACTCTAACATGACTGCGAAATGAGGGTTGTTTATAAATTACATAGCACATATTCAGGAAGTTTCTTTTTCTAGTGATCGTCTCGCTGAAATCATTTCTCTCATCCAACAATAGATTGTTCTGTTCTTGCCTATTCCTGTTCTCGCAGACTACATATTGTGTTGTCTAAATCCCCGAATTTATCGCTGCATTTACATTGCTTAAGTGTATTAGAATCATTGATACCACCACCGGGATATACGATTTGTTCACGTGGTGAGAAGAACCATGACAAATGTTACAAGCAGACAAGCACATATATTATTCCTGAATTTCAAACAATGTAATAGTAACACAGTATAAGTAACTAATAAGTTGTTCGCCTAGATTAGTTTAGATCTCCTATCAAACTACCAATGATAATTCAAATATGTCTGTTTTTATAGAATTGGCATGAAGGCATTTAATTAAATTCAGTTTCCAGTAGTTTAGTAGTATGGTGAACAGGGTTCATGCACTTCTATTCAATGAAAATTCCAGGAGTATTCCAGAGTTTTTTAAGCTGATATATGTCATTTTTCACGAGTTTTCTAGCACTACATTACATACTAGTAATTTTCAACACAATTATTAATATGCTGTTGATAGGATAGAGATGTTGGCGATCATTGAACAAGGAAAATCAAACATTTATAGACAATGTTTCTGTTTGTAACTAAGTCAAACCTGCTTTAATTAATGCCTTTAATCCCTTATTAATTGCACAATCAAACGTAGAAAACGGAAGTTTAAAAGAAAAAGTTAACTCCCCTAGGAGAGAGTTGTCCGCCCCTAGGAGAGCTCTCCATTCAATTCCAGCGTGGCCACTATAAAGGCGACTGTAGCCTCATTCCTATCCTCTTTCTCAAACCGAGACCAGTAATGAAACAAGGCCGCGGTACGAGGGGACGGAAGGGTGGGCACATTAAATTAAAGCAGGTTTGACTTAGTTACAAACAGAAACATGGTCTATAAATGTTTGATGTTTGCTACCTAAGTCTTAAACCTGCTTTAATTAATGCCCTAGTACCAACATACGGAGGTGGGAACCTCGGTCTTGTAGTATATCAAAGTAGGCTAAGTGACCGCTGGAATGACACAGAAACATGGGCATAGCATGAACAATCCATAATCAACAAATGAAACCTTGGTCATCAACATTAAAAGGTTAAACATGTGAATAAGATACTGATGTACTTATCTTTGATTGTTCACAGCCATGTAGCTGTGCTTGTGGTGTGGAAATTATTAATTCCCCCCGAGAGAGAACCCCAACCTGTCGGTGGGTGGGTCTACTCGGGAAGCCGTCTATACCAAGAGAGAACCTCAACCACAAGGGACATACGGTCTACTTGGTAAGGCCTATTTATCTTGGCTGTTCCTAAGACCGGGTGAGGCAGAACTGGTCCGGGCCTAGCGATCGCCAAGTCACACCACTCTCAGTCCACAATCGTCTTCCATCCAACTTGCATTTAGGGAGTTGAGTGCAGAAGACGGCGCTGAGATCATGAGAAGGACGTCAGATTCAACCTGAAGGACACAATCAAAAACCGCAGTTAAGGTAAAGATCACACTCACCATGGATACATACATCTTAGGGTGATGATACAGTGTCTGACATCTCTTTAGAGGATCCAAGGTCGTCCATCTGACTTATTTCTTCCTTCAATATGAGATCAATCAATTGTGGACCAATAGTATGAATGAGATGAGATGATACAGCAATTTGCAGATTTGCTGTGATGATTCAAACTGCCGCCCCCCCCCCCTTTTTTTGGAATTTAGTTGACCACGTGCTGGGCCGCTATTAACGGCCCAAGCGTGGATATCCCTTCTGACTGGACTGACATATCTCTCAGATAGAAGTTGGTGAACGTGGAGTTCGCCGTCCAGGCACAAGATTGGACAATGTCATGGAGGGACAGATTCTTCCATAATGGCCATGACGAGGCAATGGCGCGAATCTCATGAGAAGAGGCATTCGACAACAGAGGGGGAGCGTCTATGGCCAATTGATAAGACCATTTAATGGTTTTCTTCAACCACGCGGCGATGGTATTTTTGGTAATGTCACGCAAAGCCGACGGCCGAAGAGACAGAAATAACAGGCGCCGAGAGCCGCGAGCGGAGTCGGTACGAGTAAGATAGTGGCGAATAGCCCGGACCGGGCATAACAGGAGGTCGTCTTCGAGCCCATGCACAAAGTCTGACAACGCAGGAATGGAGTACGATCGTTGAGCGCACGGACCTGAACGCACAGACTCATTTTTGGCAATAAATTCAGGAATGGGCCGAAAAGAAATGCGAGACCAATCCGCCGTCCAGGTCATAGAAGATCTTTCAAGAGCATGAAGTTCAGATACTCTAGACGCTAAAGCAAACGCCGCCAAAAAGGCGGTCTTATAAGACACAGCTTTTATAGAGGCGGATTCCAAAGGTTCAAAGGGCGGACGAATCAGAGCACACAGAACCACACCAATATCAAACATTTATAAACAATGTTTCTGTTTGTAACTAAGTCAAACCTGCTTTAATTAATGCCATTAATCCCTTATTAATTGCACAATCAAACGTAGAAAACGGAAGTTTAAAAGAAAAAGTTAACTCCCCTAGGAGAAGAGTTGTCCGCCCCTAGGAGAGCTCTCCACTCAAATCCAGCGTGGTCACTATATAGGCGACTGTAGCCTCATTTCTCATCCTCTTTCTCAGACCGAGACCAGTAATGAAACAAGGCCGCGGTACGAGGGGACGGAAGGGTGGGCACATTAAATTAAAGCAGGTTTGACTTAGTTACAAACAGAAACATTGTTTATAAATGTTTGATGTTTGCTACCTAAGTCTTAAACCTGCTTTAATTAATGCCACAGTACCAACATACGGAGGTGGGAACCTCGGACTTGTAGTATATCAAAGTAGGCTAAGTGACCGCTGGAATAACACAGAAAACATGGGCATAGCATGAACAATCCATAATCAGCAAATGAAACCTTGATTATCAATATAAAAAGGTTAAACATGTGAATAAGATACTGATGTACTTATCTTTGATTGTTCACAGCCATGTAGCTGTGTTTGTGGTGTGGAAATTGTTAATTTCCCCCCGAGAGAGTACTGCAACGCAGTGTATAGGTACTACTCGGGAAGCCGTTTATACCAAGAGAGGACTTCAACCCTGAGATATACGGTCTACTTGGTATGACTTATTATCTTGGCTGTTCCTAAGACCGGTCGAGGCAGGGTCTGTTCCGGGCCTAGTGATCGCCAAGTCACACCACTCTCAGTCCACAATCGTCTTCCATCCAACCATCATTTTAGGGAGTTGAGTGCAAAGACGGCGCTGAGATCATTGAGAAGGACGTCAGATTCAACCTGAAGGACACAATCAAAACCGCAGTTAAGGTAAAGATCACACTCACCATGGAAACATACATCTTAGGGTGATGATACAGTGTCTGACATCTCTTTAGAGGATCCAAGGTATCCCATCTGACTTATTTCTTCCTTCCATATGAGATCAATCAATTGTGGACCAATAGTATGAATGAGATGAGATGATACAGCAATTTGCAGATTTGCTGTGATGATTCAAACTGCCGCCCCCCCCCCTTTTTTGGAATTTAGTTGACCACGTGTTGGGCCGCTATTAACGGCCCAAACGTGGATATCCCTTCTGCCTGGACTGACATATCTCTCAGATAGAAGTTGGTGAACGTGGAGTTCGTCGTCCAGGCACAAGATTGGACAATGTCATGGAGGGATAAATTCTTCCATAATGGCCATGACGAAGCAATGGCGCGAATCTCATGAGACGAAGCATTCGACAAGAGAGGGGGAGCGTCTATGGCCAACTGATAAGACCATTTTATGGTTTTCTTCAACCACGCGGCGATGGTATTTTTGGTAATATCACGCAAAGCCGACGGGCGAAGCGACAGAAATAACAAGCGCCGAGAGCCGCGAGCGGAGTCGGTACGAGTAAGATAGTGGCGAAGAGCCCGGACCGGGCATAAGAGGAGGTCGTCTTCGAGCCCATGCACAAAGTCTGACAACGCCGGAATGGAGTACGATCGTTGAGCGCACGGACCTGAACGCACAGACTCATTTTTGGCAATAAATTCAGGAATGGGCCGAAAAGAAATGCGAGACCAATCCGCCGTCCAGGTCATAGAAGATCTTTCAAGAGCATGAAGTTCAGATACTCTAGACGCTAAAGCAAACGCCGCCAGAAAGGCGGTCTTATAAGACACAGCTTTAATAGAGGCGGATTCCAAAGGTTCAAAGGGTGGATGAATCAGAGCACACAGAACCACACCAATATCCCATTTCGGTAACAGTTGGCGCGTACAGCGAGACTGTAACGCGAAGGCGCGAATGAGCGCAGAGATATTATCGTTTAGACTAATGTCTACACCCGAAGTCAGGCGTAAAACCCTAGCCAGAGCAGATCGATACCCTTCAATGGTGCTGATTTGAAACTTCTTATCACGATGAAGATGAAGGAGAAAGTCAGCTACTAGGGAAACAGAGGCAGAGTCGGGATCGGCATCATGTCCTCGGCACCAGGAGACGAAATAGGCCCATTTCGCCTGATAGAGCTGCGATGTGGAAGATCGATTGGCTGAAACCATCGTTCGTGCAACCTCTGCTGAAAATCCCTGGACAGCGAGTGCATTCTGGATAGTCTGCAAACGTGTAGGTTGAGCCACCGAGGGTTGTGATGTAATAACCCGTGGGGTTGACGTAACAGGTCGGGCCACACTGGCAAACGACGTGGCGGGGCGGTGAGAAGCGGGAGCAATACCGGAAACCACTGTCGCCGAGGCCACCACGGGACTACGAGAAGAATGATGCAGTCGTGACGGGAAATCTTCTGAAGTACTTCCAGAATTAGGGCGATCGGTGGATATGCATAAACCAGGAAGTTGTCCCAATTGATTGACAGAGCGTCGATGTCGAAGGCTTGAGGATCCCGAATCGGACTGACAAACAGGGTCAATTGGGCGTTGTTTCTCGTAGCAAACAGATCGATCAGCGGCGACTCCCAGATGATGGAGATCTGCTGGAACACCTCCGGATGAAGTTGCCACTCTGTCTGAGGTACGGTGTCCGGACGAGACAAGCTGTCCGCTAAGACATTGAGCCGGCCCGGAACATGGCGGGCGTGTAGATGGATGTGATGAAGACGAGTCCACTCGTAGAGATCCCACACAAGGCGAAACATTGGAAGCGAGCGTGTTGTTCCCAACTTGTTGATGTGAGCAATCACTGTGGAATTGTCCGTCGCAATGAGAAGAGACGAATACATGAGACGATGACTCCAATGTTGCACCGCCAAAATGACAGCCTTCATCTCCAGAAGGTTGATGTGAAGACTGGCATCCAACGTTGCCATCTGCCGGATACTACTAATTCGTCTAGATGGGCACCCCAACCGGTCTCGGATGCATCGGTGTACAGATGATAACTCGGAGTCGGAAAACGGAATGGAACGCCCTGCATGACGTTGAGCCGGGATTGCCACCAGATCAGATATGGATGAAGAGACGTCAATACCGGCACCGCTGGGTTTATGGAAGGTGTCTGTAGGTAAGGATACAGATGATACTGTAGTGGACGCACCTGAAGCCGGCCGTAATGAGTTAGGTCCTGAGTGGAAGTGAGCAAACCTACCAAACTTTGCCACTGTTGACGTGTCTGTGACGTTGATGACAAAAACTTTCGGATTACCAGCTGAATTTTGTCCCAACGATCCTCCGGAGGATACACTAGTTGATGTCGGGTATCGAACACAGCGCCGATGTAACGGCGAACTTGAGCCGGGACCAACTCTGACTTGAGAGGATGAGGGATGAATCCTAGATGACGTAAGACCAGAAGTGTGAACTGGACTTGCATGTTGAGACGGGATTCTTCCGCTGCCCATAGGAGGATGTCGTCTATATAAACCTCTACCTGAATACCCCGCAGGTGTAGAAAAGCCATGACCGGTGAGGTAATGCGGGTAAACAGCCAAGGGGCTATGTTGACCCCGAATGGGAGAACCTGCCATTCGAAACGGCGTTCGTTGACAACGAAGCGGAGATAACGGCGATGACGAGGATGAATTGGAACATGAAGATACGCGTCCTGTAGATCGACTGAGGCCAGCCAATCCCGAAGATGTACACGGGCCCGAATCGATGTAACAGTCGGCATCTAGAAATGAGGGGGGAGGGCGAGATGAAACTTGTTTAACACTTTTAGATCGATCACCATCCGCATCTGGGGCGAGTCTTTTTTGGGAACCAGAAACACGTGGCTGTAAAACCCAAAGCTGTCCTCTGTCGGCGGTAATTCTCTGACCGCTCCCTTCTCGATGAGCGTGTTGACTGACGACAGAAGAGTCTGCACGTGACTCGCAGAGACTGGTAGGCGGGATGGGCGTGGCCAAATGATAAGTTTGGGAAGGGAACGAAAAGTGAACAGGAAGCCGCGCTCCAAAACTCTCAAAATCCAGGTGTCGTCGGTGATGAGACGCCAATTGTCTCTGAAGTATTGAAGGCGGCCGCCCACAACATGATGATTGAACGTCCGGAAAGGAGGAGGCTGCAAAGCGTCGGCTTGATCTGATCCGGGAACTCGATAGTCATTTACTGGAACGACCACCCCTCTTGGTTGATTTACCACGAAAGGAACGGCGCCCACGCCGCGGAGGTTTGTCAATACCCCGAAACCTCCCTCGAGCGCCGCCATCTTGTTGGGTGGAAGAGGAGTTACGGCCCCGCCTCGAACGACGATCCGACGAACCACCCCGAGCAACAGCACCAATCAAACGCGCAGTACGTTCCTCGCGGATGACCGGAACAACAGACTCAATGGAATTGTTGAAAATGGCGCTGGAAGCTAATGGTTGATGAAGCAGAAAATCCTTAACCATAAAGGACACGTCCGGCTTAACCGTCTTAAGTAAGGCGTTGCGTTGCGCTTGAAGAAGCGAAACGTATGAATAAGAAGAGGCCTGAATAACTTGATGATTAGCCTGTACTAGGGTTTCAATGAAACCCCGCAAATAAGCCACACGACCCGCAGACAAAGAAGTCGATCCATCGTCCTGGTGTAACTCCGGGTCCAAGGCAATCCGAGAAGTCGCTAACAAAAACCAATCAGTGATTGAGGAAGCACGTTGGATTGTCAATAACATCTCTTGAATATTCTCCACAACTTTGGTATTGAATTCAAGTGGAGTAGATTTAGCTGATTTAGAAACCTGAGATAAATCTCGATCACGCTTGGGTGGCTTGTCAGGTAACACGTTATCATGAAGACGATAGGAAGCTCCGAGACTAGGCTTCTTAAATTTATTGTCATCTTGTAATTGACGATCAAATTTGTCTAAATGATCTGCCCATGCTGGTGACGGGGCACATGTATGAGGCACAACCGACTTGGAAATAGCTAATGCAGAGTCCGCAGCTGTCCGGCACTTACCACTAGAAGAACCCTTCGAAGGCACGGGCATATCCGGAACTAACGCTAAAAGCGCCTGCATATTAAGCGCAAGATCTATCTTCGACGTAACTTTAGCACTAGTCTGAGAGGAAGAAGAATCATCCGACTCACTCGACGAACTCGGAGACTGAGAACAAGACGATAAATCAGGATCCACCAAATGATCAAGAACAGGGGCTCGTTGATAATGAACATGGTAACCTTGATCAGAGGGAGCCGAAACACCAGGAAAACGGTGAGTAGGATCAGGAGAATGAACTATCGACGTACGAGAACGGCGTACCGGTGAACGGGAACGTCGTAAAACAGTACCAGAATGAATCGGGAGACGAGAACTACGGATCGGAGAACGAGATCGTCGAACCGAGGTAACAGAATCACGAACAGGTGACAACAAACGATGAGGTGGTGAACCCGAGCGTTGTGTACGAGAGCGTGAATGGTGATGTGAAGCTGAGTGTCGTGTAGCAGTATGTGAACGACGATGTGAAGTATCAACAATTGCGGGGATTGATGAACGTAAGCCCGCAACCTGAACACTTAATGGTAGGACCGAACAGGCTTCCATAGATTTTTCAGCATTAGGAAAACTATGTCTAGTTTTAACCCGTAAAGGAGAAATTGACACTCTACGTCGTTTCTTAGATTTCTTCCTACTAACATGTACATGTGGAGAACCAATAGGTAATGGAGAGATAGCCTTGGGTGAAGAGTCCTTTTGTTCGACGGGAACAAAAGACTGGCCAGGCTTGACCGACCTGGCCTTTGTTAAGCGTAACAAAGGGACTGGATTTGAACCGACCCTAGACAATGAAACTCCAGACCGGGACAAGCTGTCTAGTAACCTGGAATTATCCTCCTGTAGGACGGTCCCGCTAGGAGGTATGCAAACTGACACGGGTGACTGAGGATCTTGACCAGCCCGGTCAAGATCTTCATTACACTTCATATCTTTAACTAAAGAAATCTCTAAGACCCGTCTGTCGATCTCCGACAAAGACGGGTCATCACAAGCATGTAACAGAAAAGCCCGACGGGCCTGGGCATAATTCTTCCAGGCCGCCGGACTCCATAATACACATTCCGCGCACGTGGACGCCCGGTAACAAAAATCTTTACAAGATAAACAGGCAGTATGAGCGTCCAAAGGGGATAAATCTTTCCCGCATGTACGACAAGGAATGCCAGTCGGAACTTCAGACATATTTATACAGTAAGTAAGTTCCGAATGAATAACAAACACAAGACTTGATAAAGGATATTACACCAGCGAGACAACAACAACCAATGTTGTAGAATTGCCTCTGAATACTTCCCTTTAGATGTGCACTGGTCAAGCAAACAAGAGAAAGAGGATGAGAAATGAGGCTACAGTCGCCTATATAGTGACCACGCTGGATTTGAGTGGAGAGCTCTCCTAGGGGCGGACAACTCTTCTCCTAGGGGAGTTAACTTTTTCTTTTAAACTTCCGTTTTCTACGTTTGATTGTGCAATTAATAAGGGATTAATGGCATTAATTAAAGCAGGTTTAAGACTTAGGTAGCAAACATCCCATTTCGGTAACAGTTGGCGCGTACGGCGAGACTGTAACGCGAAGGCGCGAATGAGCGCAGAGATATTATCGTTTAGACTAATGTCTACACCCGAAGTAAGGCGTAACACCCTAGCCAGAGCAGATCGATACCCTTCAATGGTGCTGATTTGAAACTTCTTATCACGATGAAGATGAAGGAGAAAGTCAGCTACTAGGGAAACAGAGGCAGAGTCGGGATCGGCATCATGTCCTCGGCACCAGGAGACGAAATAGGCCCATTTCGCCTGATAGAGCTGCGATGTGGAAGATCGATTGGCTGAAACCATCGTTCGTGCAACCTCTGCTGAAAATCCCTGGACTGCGAGTGCATTCTGGATAGTCTGCAAACGTGTAGGTTGAGCCACCGAGGGTTGTGATGAAAAATCCCGTGCGGTTGACGTAACAGGTCGGGCCACACTGGCAAACGACGTGGCGGGGCGGTGAGAAGCGGGAGCAATACCGGAAACCACTGTCGCCGAGGCCACCACGGGACTACGAGTAGAATGATGCAGTCGTGACGGGTAATCTTCTGAAGTACTTCCAGAATTAGGGCGATCGGCGGGTAGGCATAAGCCAGGAAGTTGTCCCAATTGATTGACAGGGCGTCGATGTCGAAGGCTTGAGGATCCCGAATCGGACTGACAAACAGGGTCAATTGGGCGTTGTTTCTCGTAGCAAACAGATCGATCAGCGGCGACTCCCAGATGGTGGAGATCTGCTGGAACACCTCCGGATGAAGTTGCCACTCGGTCTGAAGAACGGTGTCCGGACGTGATAAGCTGTCCGCTAAGACATTGAGCCGACCCGGAACATGGCGGGCGTGTAGATGAATGTGATGAAAACGAGTCCACTCGTAGAGATCCCACACAAGGCGAAACATTGGAAGCGAGCGTGTTGTTCCCAACTTGTTGATGTGAGCAATCACTGTGGAATTGTCCGTCGCAATGAGAAGAGACGAGTACATGAGACGATGACTCCAATGTTGCACCGCCAGAATGACTGCCTTCATCTCCAGAAGGTTGATGTGAAGACTGGCATCCAACGTTGACCATCTGCCGGATACTACTAATTCGTCCAGATGGGCACCCCAACCGGTCTCGGACGCATCGGTGTACAGATGATGACTCGGAGCCGGAAAACGGAATGGAACGCCCTGCATGACGTTGAGCCGGGATTGCCACCAGATCAGATATGGATGAAGAGACGTCAATACCGGCACCGCTGGATTGATGGAAGGTGTCTGTAGGTAAGGATACAGATGATACTGTAGTGGACGCACCTGTAGTCGGCCGTAATGAGTTAGGTCCTGAGTGGAAGTGAGCAAACCTACCAAACTTTGCCACTGTTGACGTGTCCGTGACGTTGATGACAAAAACTTTTGGATCAACAGCTGAATTTTGTCCCAACGATCTTCCGGAGGATATACCAGTTGATGATGAGTATCGAACACTGCGCCGATGTAATGGCGAACTTGAGCCGGGACCAACTCTGACTTGAGAGGATGAGGGATGAATCCTAGATGACGTAAGACCAGAAGCGTGAACTGGACTTGCACGTTGAGACGGGACTCGTCCGCTGCCCATAGGAGGATGTCGTCTATATAAACCTCTATCTGAATACCCCGCAGGTGTAGAAAAGCCATGACCGGTGAGGTAATGCGGGTAAACAGCCAAGGGGCTATGTTGACCCCGAATGGGAGAACCTGCCATTCGAAACGACGTTCGTTGACAACGAAGCGGAGATAACGGCGATGACGAGGATGAATTGGAACATGAAGATACGCGTCCTGCAGATCGACTGAGGCCAGCCAATCCCGAAGATGTACACGGGCCCGAATCGATGAAACAGTCGGCATCTTGAAATGAGGGGGGAGGGCGAGATGAAACTTGTTTAACACTTTTAGATCGATCACCATCCGCATCTGGGGCGAGTCTTTCTTGGGAACCAGAAACACGTGGCTGTAAAACCCAAAACTGTCCTCTGTCGGCGGTAACTCTCTGACCGCTCCCTTCTCGATGAGCGTGTTGACTGAAGACAGAAGAGTCTGCACGTGACTCGCGGAGACTGGTAGGCGGGATGGGCGTGGCCAAACGATAAGTTTGGGAAGGGAACGAAAAGTGAACAGGAAGCCGCGCTCCAAAACTCTCAAAATCCAGGTGTCGTCGGTGATGAGGCGCCAATTGTCTACGAAGTATTGAAGGCGGCCGCCCACAACATGATGACTGAACGACCGGAAAGCAGGAGGCTGCAAAACTTCGGCTTGATCGGATACGGGAACTTGATAGTCATTTACTGGAACGACCACCCCTCTTGGTTGATTTACCACGAAAGGAACGGCGACCTCGGCGTGGAGGTTTGTCAATACCCCGAAACCTCCCCCGAGCGCCGCCATCTTGTTGGGTGGAAGAGGAGTTACGACCCCGCTTCGGGCGACGATCCGACGAACCACCCCGAGCAACAGCCCCAATCAAGCGCGCAGTACGTTCCTCGCGGATGACAGGTACAACGGACTCAATAGAATTGTTGAAAATGGCGCTGGATGCTAATGGTTGATGAAGCAAAAAATCCTTAACCATAAAGGAGACGTCCGGCTTGACAGCCTTAAGTAAGGCGTTGCGTTGCGCTTGGAGAAGCGAAACGTATGAATAAGAAGTGGCCTCAATAACTTGATGGTTAGCCTGCACTAGGGTTTCAATGAAACCCCGCAAATAAGCAACGCGACCCGGAGACAAAGAAGTCGATCCATCGTCCAGGCGTAACTCAGGATCCAAAGCAATCCGCGAAGTAGCCAACAAAAACCAATCAGTGACTGAAGAAGCACGTTGGATTGCCAATAACATCTCTTGGATATTCTCCACAAATTTGGAATTGAATTCAAGTGGAGTCGACTTAACTGATTTAGAAACCTGAGATAAATCTCGATCACGCTTGGGTGGTTTGTCAGGTAACACGTTATCATGAAGACCATGGGGAACTCGGAAACGAGGCTTCTTAAATTTATTGTCATCTTGTAATTGACGATCAAATTTGTCTAAATGATCCGCCCATGCTGGTGACGGAGCACATGTACGAGGAACACCCGGCTTGGGAGTAGTTAATGCAGAATCCGCAGCTGTCCGGCACTTATCACTAGAAGAACCAACCTTCGAAGGGGCGGGCATATCCGGAACCAACGCTAAAAGCGCCTGCATACTAAGCAAATGATCCATCTTCGACGTATCTTTGACACTAACCCGAGAGGAAGAAGAATCATCCGACTCACTCGACGAAACCGGAGACTGAGAACAAGACGATAAATCATGATCCACCGAATGATCAAGGACAGGGGCTCGTTGATAATGAACATGGTAATCTTGATCAGAGGGAGCCGAAACCCTAGGGAAACGGTGAGAAGGATCAGGAGAATGAACTGTCGACGTACGAGAACGGCGTACCGGAGAACGGGAGGGCCGTAAATTAGTACCAAAATGAACCGGTGGACGAGAACTACGGATCGGAGAACGAGATCGTCGAACCGGGGCAATAGAATCACGAACAGGTGAAAACAAACGATGAGGTGGTGAACCCGAGCGTTGTGTACGAGAACGTGAATGGTAATGTGAACGTGAGTGTCGTGTAGCAGTATGTGAACGACGATGTGAAGAATCAACAATTGCGGGGATTGATGTTCGTAAGCCCGCAACCTGAACACTTAATGGTAGAACCGAACAGGCTTCCATAGATTTTTCAGAATTAGGAAAACTATGTCTAGTCTTAACCCGTAAAGGAGAAATTGACACTCTACGTCGTTTCTTTGCTTTCTTCCTACTAACAGGTACATGTGGAGAACCGATAGGTAAAGGAGAAATAACCTGAGGTGAAGATTCCTTTTGTTCGACGGGAACAATAGACTGGCCAGGCTTGACCGACCTGGCCTTTGTTGAGCGTAACAAAGGAACTGGATTTGGATCGACCCTAGACAATGAAACTCCGGACCGGGTCAAGCTGTCTAGCAACCTGGAATTATCATCGTGTAGAACGGTACCGCTTGGAGGTATACAAACTGACACGGGAGACTGAGGGTCTTGACCAGCTCGGTCAAGATCCTCATTACACTTCACATCATTAACTAAAGAAATCTCTAAGACCCGTCTGTCGATCTCCGACAAAGACGGGTCATCACAAGCATGCAACAGAAAAGCCCGACGGGCCTGGGCATAATTCTTCCAGGCCGCCGGATTCCATAATACACATTCCGCGCACGTGGACGCCCGGTAACATAAATCTTTACAAGACAAACAAGCCGTATGAGCGTCTAAAGGGGATAAATTTTTCCCGCACGTACGACAAGGAATACCAGTCGGAACTTCAGACATAATAATACAGTAAGTAAGTTCCGAATGAATAACAAAAACAACACTTGATAAAGGATATTACACCAGCGAGACAACAACAACCAATGTTGTAAGATTGCCTCTGAATACTTCCCTAGATGTGCACTGCTCGAGCAAACAAGAGAAAGAGGATAGGAATGAGGCTACAGTCGCCTTTATAGTGGCCACGCTGGAATTGAATGGAGAGCTCTCCTAGGGGCGGACAACTCTCTCCTAGGGGAGTAACTTTTTCTTTTAAACTTCCGTTTTCTACGTTTGATTGTGCAATTAATAAGGGATTAAAGGCATTAATTAAAGCAGGTTTAAGACTTAGGTAGCAAACTGTGATTTTCCAGGAGTTTTCCAGGACATGAACCAAAGTTTTAAGTATTTTCCAGGCTGAAATTCAAATTCCAGGAGTTTCCACGAGGCATATGAACCCTGAGTAAAGATAAATATAGTATAAGTGATTATGGGAAAAGCAAGAGGCAAGATCTATAAGGTACTGCATTAGATCCAACAAGATGAAGTCAGACCAATTGGATTTCCCATCAATACCATCGATGATAATGTCCAATTTTTTCTTGAATTAGCACGAGGACATTCAATTAATGTATAATGAGTTTCCACAAGTTTTTTTTTTCAAGTGGACACATTTCAAACCCTGATGCCTGGTCATGGAATCCGATGGGAGAAGTTAAGAAAGTTGCACACCCAGAGCACATTTTGAACATTTTTGCTACAAAAAAATGAATTGCAAGCACCTAAAAGGTGTGCTGACCCCTCAGCCTGATTTTTATTCTGGTCGTTTAGGATATATGGTTTGCGTGATATATGTACTGTATATATAATAGACTTTGCATGAAATGTTTTAACGCGAGCGCTGCGGCGGGATTACAGCATGCATGAAAGTGTAGGTTGATCAGTGGCAAGGGTAGATCATGCATGAGCAAGTGTCATAACAGGTTATTGGCATAGAAACACATTGATTGACATATGCCCACCATTATCATTAATATTTTGGGGGGGGAGGGGGGGAGGAGCATAAGCTTGAGGTATGCAGTGAGTGAGTGAGTAAATATGATTTAACGTCGCTTTCAACTATATTTCAGTCATATCAAGACGTTGGGTCCTATTCCATTTCACAACTGAGAATCACACGGGTGGGGTCCTATTCCTTTGCGCAAATGGTCATTTTGGATACTGCCGAGTAACCCTAAATGGTCTATTCGGTAAATGAAGGAAATTTTGGTTTGTTCACTGCAATGGACAGCAGGATTTCAAGCATATTTCCATAAAGTGAATACCAGTCAGTTTAGGCGATATATAGGCAGAGGGAGAGAGACAGAGTTAAAATGTAACATCACGTTCAGCAATATTTCAGCTATATCTATATGGGCAAAGAGTATAAATTATGGTCAGCCTGTAGAGTAGGCTGGTGGATAATGTAATTAGTCAAAAGTAAAGCATTGTAATGAGTTACAATTAAGAGTGTTATGTAAGCCCATAACAATAATGTAGGTTGACACTAGAGCAAACAAGCAGGGGCAGGTTACCTGATAACACCATCCAGTAGATGTCAGGATTACATGTCTATGACGAGTATGGTTACATCTATAATATATATCTGAGATAATAGTCAGACAGACAAAATATGTCTACACCATAACAAAATGCCAAATTAACACTACGGGTCAACTATATAATATGTGTCACCAAGGAAACAGAGGATTATCACATTTTAGTACTTCTGAGCCGAGTCAGCTGTTCAACAATTCTAATACAACCTCTCCAATATACAAAATACCTGGGTAATTAAATATAAATTCAACTGCATGTTGGGCTATCCCTATTTCCCATGATGCATTTTAACATGTGACAAAGTAAACTGCATTCTGGGATACATTCCCAAAGATGCTGATTCTATGTACACAAACAATAAACCATCCAATAATTCAATCATTATCCTATTTCTTCTAATTATTCAGACAGCAAAACTTAACTTCAGGCAACTGTGGAGAAAAATTCTGCAAACATTCTACAAATTTCACTAGCTATCTTTGCAGTTCTTGGAATAAATAACATACTCATACCTCAGTATTTAGCCTCAGTTACATAAAGATGGATTTTTTCTGCCCAAAGTCTAAAAATGCTGTTCAAAAAATTAGAAAAAATAGGGTACCAGCATTCACTCATCCTAGAATTTTGATCCATTACTAATAGATTTGTAGATAAGGTCTGAATTTTATATCATTTCAAACCTTCCGGTTCTAACATACTTGATCTCTCCAATATATATGGGGGAAGAATGCATTTCCCATGGTTGCATTATTAGAGGATTTACCCTAAGCTATTCCACATGCCTAATTATGCACATTGGAATTTACGTGGATTTCCACGATTCAATGATCAATATTATCAAATTCCTGTATCACAAGATGGGATATAATAATAATAATATAGTACCCATGATGCAACCTGTGTTACGATATTTACCATATCGATATTAAACCTGAGTATGTTGAAGTCAGTTAACATAGTTTTTGATTGTACCATATCACAGCGTATATAGACCTGGTTAACTGGAGCTACGTTCTGACCACGCCCTGCTGGGGGCGGGGCAGCTCATATTCCGACCCAGCCACACATCCTGAATGAGGGAGACGCATGTTCCGACCACGTCCACAAATGACGACAGCCTATGTATGTATCTCGCCCTGAACACGGACTGGGTCATGCACGGTGTAAGCAGTCTTTTCATTGGCCCTAGTGCTGCATGTATGGGGCTTGCACATTGGCCGGTCTGTCCCGGTATCTCGGTCTGTCTTGTATCCCCGAGGTTGGAAGTGAAGTCAGTAGAACTCAGAGTCAGAACTCTGATATGATTGGTCCTTCCCACTGCCTGTTGACACCTGGTCATCTTTGTCACTGGTTCTTGTAGAGCCTGAACGAAAGACAGAAACAACAAGATCAAACACGGTAAATTACTAACTTTAAGCTTTCCAAAGATACACATACATTTGGCTAGGTTTTACTCATGGCGGTTGTGAGAATATGACTCATGACGAGGACTTGGGAGTTTGTTTCAGACCATGGCCCTTAAAATTTAATGAATGAGCTGAAGCAGCTGAAAATAATAACACCAAAAAGTAAATAGCCCAAAACCCCTCAGCTGTTGGGATTCAGAAGATTGTGTGGTTTTAATAAGGAAATACATGTAGTCCAGTTACTAAAATCTGTTTGAAAACCAGGATAAGATCACTTATTATCTTCAGTAGGGTTCTGGTCCATTGACCGTGGGTGGTTGGGTGGGCACAGGTTCCTGTTGAGGAACTTATGTCTAGCACTGTAAATATCACTTGTCTTATTGCACCATGTAAGCGTCCTGTCTGTGCTGTCTATGGTGTTTTGTAGGGTGGATGGAGGGTGTCTGGTTCCATGCTGCTTCAAAGATTTCTTCTTTGAAGTAGCAGGAATGTAACTTGGCTGGGGGGTGCTTAGTTGGTTCGTCGCGATATCAGGACTGAAATAATGTTGAAAGCGACGTTAAATCCTATTCACTCACTCACTCACTCACTGGTACATCGACCAGCTAGGATTCATAATGAGATATAATTTGACATATTGTCAGTAGTTACTGTTGGGAGAATACAGGTATTTCAAGGTCACTCAGGTTCTCGTTAATAACCCATTTGCATACATACATGTGGTGTTAATGTGGACATGGCAGTGTGACTAACGTCACTGGACCTGCGAAGTAGGTCTTAGAAGGCATTGGGACATGTTTTTGCCAATTTCGAGGTTTATAGGTCACCTAAGTTGGCAGGGAGTAATCCATACGGGTTTTGATACGGTATACTGGTATCTGCGGCCAAAATCACGCGCCCAAATACTGACAAATCAATTTGAATGTCGTCTAAAATCTAAACAAAACAACTTAAAAATCAATCTAATGGGCTTACTTTTATTATTTATCGAAGAAATAATTGATTATTTCCTGTGTTCAGCAGGTGGACAGGCTAAATTTTCACAATCACATCATGCTTCTGGACAAAATCCATGTGGGCAGCCATTTCAGCATGGTTTAAGCCCACTGCGCATTGGTTTTGTGCAGAAGGTTTTCTTCCAGTTTTGTAGGTTTCCGGTTTCGTGGTAGTCGACTGGTGTCCACAAAAAATGCCTGGATTAGTCCCTACATTTCATCACAAGTAGGTCAGCTCAGAACTTGCTGGTAACAGTCTCCTAATGCACGCTCAAGCCAAAAATCAAGGTTCTAATATCAACGGTTCTCCTTATCTTGACGATGAAAGGATTCGGATGGACTGACTCACTCACTCATTACTGGGCAATTTGCAAATGGGAGCCTACTTCGTAGGAAAAGGTCATAAATAATCTCTCGGAGATATTGTGTTAAAAGCATTGAATCTACTTTTGTCAGATACATGTAATTTGATCTTGACAAATATATGCCAATGCGGCTTACAATATGAAATATACTTTTACCATATGATTTGACCTTAAAAAATTAGGCCAAGGCCAGTCATCTTTGACAAAGTTCTGGTCATCAAATAGCTGCATCTGAGGTAGAAATTTAGAATGGCTAGCTCAAATCCTTCAAGAGATATGTTAATAACATTGAATTTATATTTGACATAAAAAAAATCCATCACCAGTTGTAACTGCTGTGTGAATTTGAAAAGCTTTAAACCAAATACCCCTTTGGGCAAAATTGGTCGAGGGGTAAAAACTTAAAGGTTTGTGAGGACTCACCAAAGCCTGTGGGTGTACTTTCTGAGCCCCTAATGCCCCTGAGCAGAGAGCTGTTGGGTGTTTGGAATGGCATCATTTGAGCGAGGATTAAAGTGAGGCAGTCAGCCACTCTGTTGTTAGGGGCGCATGATAAGGCTGGCGTATGACCTGTCAAAGGGAGAGAACCTTTATCAGAGAAGGGAGAGCACTCTGTCAGAAGAAAAAACAGCAGTAGTTTAATGAGTACGTGATCGAGTTTTGCTAACAGGTGATATGTTGGTTGCCCTTCACATAATCCAAACTCCTACAAAGTATTTTTACATTCAAAATACTTGTAACTGTCTGGTAATTCAATCATAGGAAGTGACAATTCCCACCATTATGATCAAATCAGGGAGGTGATCAAATTTTTTAGAACAGGAAGTTGACAAAATGGTTCAAAGTCATGCAAATACATTCCTTTGTTATCAGTGCTGGCCATGAGGAAAATGCAGGAGAGCTAACCATCACTCGCCTTGAAAAGCTGTAAGGCGAGTATGGGCGAGTGACCGTCACTCTCCTTGGAAAATGTTTAGACGAGTGACTCCAAATTATACTGCCAAATTAGACTCAAGGAGCCAGGAAAACATTTTTAAATTCATTATCGGTAAAATGAGAATACATCACTTTTGTAGCTCTGTGTTTAAGCCCATAGGCTCTAATTCAAATGAAGACTGCGTCATACATGAGCTAGTCATGTGGAGAAACTAAAGCAATCAGAACAAAGTCAGTGAGGGCAGAACATCAACAAGAATATTAAAGGTTTTTCTTAAGTTATGGTTTCTTTGGTAGCTGATGATAATTGACATTTTAGATTTATAAATAACAAATTAAAGTAAAAACACTGACTGAAGGAACTACTTGCAAAGTCTGCTCGCTGATCTTTCTCAAATCCGCAATTTGGTGAATTTGTATAACCATGTGCTCTCTGTGATGGATCACTGCAAACGATGTTTTTTGAGACTAGCATTTGAAAAGTTGTTGACCAGAACTCAATAAAACTGACACCAGTATAAAGCAAAGGATATGAAGTAATATACAAGAGCTTATTGTGCCCAGAGTAACTGTGCAATAGCACAGAACTCCACCATGAGGCAAGTGTAGATTTACAACAACAACATACCTGGTACCACTTTTACTTTCGAAATGAAACGGGACAACTGACACGGTTGTGACTAAATCACTGAAGCTTGATAGTTTATGTCTCCCTAATCTGTAATTGAACATTCTTCTAAACAATATTTTGGTGGTGAAAATGGTTCACATTTGGACTTTTTTCATAAATTATGGCGAGTGCTTCAATACTCGCCGTAATTGGAATTTAGGCGAGCATGAGGCGCACGCGAGCGACCGCTCGCCTCTCACGACCAGCACTGGTTATTATTTAGTTTAATGATTTCAGGGCTGATAAAATTTATTGGAAGGACTGATTTAATTTTGTAGACAAAATTGAGGGCAAACAAATTTTAATTGTTTTGGAATTGTAAGAGGATTTGTTGGTTGACTTCTGTGATAAAGGAAACCGGAACATTCAACTACAACAATGGATCGCAAGGCTGTACAGATATTCATGTTTATTTATTATTACAGGGACATGAATATTTCTCAGATAAGTTGAGATCAATATGACCTATTTTCTCTGATTACCTGGAAAAAACTACGAAATAAGGTGTCAATAATAATACCATTGAAAACAGAGAATATTTACGAACCATTTTCATCCAATGCCAGGACACTAGCACCCTTGCATATGAGATCTTGTACGACAGGAACGAGTCCGTTCTTAGCTGCTACGTGAAGAGGTCTGAAACAATAGATATGATAGTGGCTGTTCTGGTGGGATAAATCACTGCAAGGAGGAAAGCATTCACTTTGGCTGTTCTACTGTTTTCATATCACAATATTTCGAAAGGCATAACTCTGTTTGAGAAACAAGAATGTAGATCACTCCATCTTAAAACAGATGCACGTACTAAATAATGTTAAAAGAATTGAAAAGAATGGAGATATGGAAAAGGATTTTCAATGTACACACTTCTGGTGAATAACTTGTGGCATTCTGGGAACTAACAACAGGATGACGACAATTGAGCTGTGCTAGCCCATCAAGGCTGTGGTGCATAAATTCAGAATACTTAAAACTTTAGTACTTTTCCAAGAGTTTCTCAGGTTGATCTACATCAATTTCCAAGAATGTTCTGGCACTAAATTACACAAACATTTACAGACTGTTGATGTGAGAGAGATATTGTATATAGTTGAAAGCGAGAAAAGTGATTTTCCTGGACTTTGAAAGCCCTCTCTTACTGGGAATCCAATTTCAAGGTGAGTGAGTGAATAGAATTTAACGTCGCTTTCAACAATATTTCAGCTATATCACGACGAACCAACTAAGCACCACCCAGCCCAGTTGTGTTCCTGCTACTTCATCCAATTTCAGGACTTACAAGAAGGCATAAGAATGCTGATAAATGGTGAAATGGTTATGTCAGTTTACTCACGTTTTTAATTCACTATTGGCCAGGTTAACATTCCCAGAATCCTCTATTTTGTCCAGTAATAATAACGCCATGTTCTCGTGGGTCTGTGTCAATATGAATTATTGACAATTAGATACTGATATAGAGCAGCATAAATAAGCAGACTATAAACAAAGTGATATCATTTACTAATTCACATGCACCAGCTGTTGATAGTTATCTCCATTTATAAGTATTTTGTGACAAACATAAACTCGCTTAGAAAATCCACGTCTTTATATCTGTATTTCTTCTAATTATTCAGATGGCAAAGTTTACCTTCAGGCATCTGTGAACAGAAATTCTGTGAAAACTAGGTAAACATGTAGGAGTGGCCGAAATTCTAACAACAAATTCTGGAACACTGATGAACAACTGCCCAACCACTAAAACTATAGTCATTCCACATCAAATCAACAGAACATTGGACATCATTGTAGCTGATTTTCTTGAAATTTGGCATGTATATAAACCCTTAGGATCCCAATCGCAGTCAATAACTTGGTCAATATGGGCCATTGAAATTTGACCTAATATCCATCACATGTTATTTTCAATCAGTTATAATCTCCTCTACTATGGCACACAGTATGCCGATTCTTGCATCATCTGAAAGCTCTTTTAACTGCCACAATATTTGGATTAAAATAAGTTGTGAACAAGCGTTCTGAGAACCCCAACATCTTGCCTGGCAGGGTCATCCGCTGAAGTTGCAGCAGTATTGAAAGCATACATGTACATGTAGGGCAAACAATAACGTCTGGAATAGATTATCTGGTACAGACAATAACATCAGTCCCATGTGAGATTACTGCCAGATAGGTCAATCCCGTGTATGATGGATAGGTCAGTGCCATGGGATTACTGCTGCATATGGCACTCCAGTGTGAGATACTGCTGGATAGGTCAGTCCCATGTGAGATTACTGCTGGATAGGCCAGTCCTGTGTAGGATTACTGCTGGATGGGCCAGTCCCGTGTTATTACTGCTGGATAGACCAGTCCCATTTGGAATTACTGCCGGATAGTCCGGTCCCAAGTGAGATTACTGCTGGATAGGCCAGTTCCATCTGGGATTACTGCTTGATAGGCGAGTCTCGTATGGGATTAGTGCTGGATAGGTCAGTTCCGTGTGGGATTACTGCTGCATAGGCAGTCCAGTGTGGGATTACTGCTGCATACGGCAATCCCATGTGGGATTACTGCTGGGGAGGCCAGTCCAGTGTGGGATTACTGCTGGATAGGCTAAACCTGTGTCTGATTACAGCGGGATAGGTCAGTCCCATGTAGGATTATGGCTGGATAGGTCAGTGCAGTGTGGGATTACTGCTACATACTGCAGTCCAGTGCGAGATCACTTCTCGATAGGTCAGTCCCGTGTGAGATTACTGCTGGATAGGGCAGTCCCATGTGGATTACTGCTGGATAGGCCAGTCCCATGTGGGATTACTGCTGGATAGGCCAGTCCCATATGGGATTACTGCTGGATAGGTCTGACCTAGGAAAACATGAAACATGTCCATGTTTTATAATCATCCCACGAAAGGTTGAGCAAACTTTCCTGCAGATCTATACGTAAATTCTTGCCCAACAAAAACCTTATCAATGGAAATGAACAGTCTTAACTGCGATAATTAGAACAAAAAATCATATTTAATGTCATATTTCTTAAATAGCACATGCACATCCTCGAATCACATTGAACTTAGGCAGTAAGCGTCAAACTCATCCAATGAAAGCTGATAGCTTCAGCAAACTTTCCATGTACAGGTGTACATGTATGTACATTATAATTGGCAGATTACTAAAAGTTGAACAAAAAGTAACATTTCATCTCCTAAATAGCAAAGACATCCTTTAGTCATATGAAATATGTGTACCAAGTTTCATAATCATACAATGAAACCTGAAAAATTCAGACAACTTTTCAGTACATTTTTGTCTAACAAAAAACCTTATAATTGGCAAATAACCAAGTCCAAAACCTCATAATTTGGGGAAAAAAAAATATTTCATCTCAAAAATAGCACCGGTACATCCTCTAATCATAAGAAACATGTACCTGACAACTGCAGCAAAGTACAGATGTACATGTGCCCTTCAGCTAAACGTAAAACTCTATCATAGGAATTTTAACATTGCAGCACCAATGGAATCCCCAGGGGTAGTACGCTCAGGTAGAATATCCACCCCTCTTAATTTTTCTACATTTTTTTGAAATATTTTTTCATGAATTTTTCTACATTTTTTTTAATTTACTAAACCAAAAACCTTATCATTTCCAGGCCGGGGACACCGATGACGACATCCTCTTTCCCCTCACAATATCTCTCCTTTACTTCGTAAGGCGAGATAAAAATGAGTTTTGACATTACTGACCTTGACCTCTGAAAATATATAGTTCTCAAAGGCCAGGAAATCTGGGACACAGGTTGCCTGCTATGCAACAAAAATTTCGGAGCAGTTTGAGATGGGCACCCCATGGGTTCTTGAGTAAGAGCCCAATGAGCTTGAAATTTGCTGAACATGATGGCAGGGATAGACTTGGCACAGTTAAGGAGTTCAGACAATGTATGCTCCTCACATATCTGTTCCAATCCTACAAGATTTATCAAATTTTAAGTTCATCAGGCTCACACTTGAGAACTCATGGGGGCGCCCATCCTAAAATTTACAGAAATTATTGTTTACACAGCAAGCTACATGTTACCAAAATTTGGTGACTTTTGAGAACTACAGATCTTCAAAAATATGTGATGGTACACATGAAGTTAGCTTTCCAATGATGCAAGAATCACTATTCTATGTGCCATAGTTATGGAGATATGATCAGTTTGATATGGAAGGTGATGGAATTCAGTCAAAGAGAGATTGACATATATTTTAGGAAGTTGTTGACTTAGATATGTAACCTACTTGATGAGCAGTAATAAATAGATAGGAAGGTGTACGTAACAATGGTGATATCTGATTATGATAACAGTACTTACATTTAAACAGGCGTGATGTAGGGCCGTACACTTCTCGTGATCAACGTGTGATAGTTCTGTCCCATTCTCCAACAATAATTCTGTCAACATTCAATTATATGCTCAGACATAGTGGAATTCTATCGATTATTACTCGTGATAGCATATTGTGTTCAGCGCTGACAAAGTCTAGGAAATACTGTACTTGTTCAGGGAAGTTAGGTAGGCCTGAAACAAAGCTTTCAAACTCATAAGATCTACTGTGTTTAATCATTCACATAACATTAGTGAACTATTTAGGCTGTCGGAAACCCTGTGAGTACCCAATGAAGTCAGTTAATTAGTTCTCAGCATTTATTTGACAATATAGTGCATCTCAAAACACTTTATTTAAGTTTTATTCATTAATCCTGCTCTTTTCCTAGTTTTTATGTGCGGTCTTGAAATCCTCATCAGAATTTGAAGAGTTCCATGATCTAGTTTCACACATACCTCCAGCTAGAATATTTCCGTTACTGGCAGCGAGGATGAGGGGCGTCTTCCCTGAACTGTCCGTCACATTCACCTCGGCCCCATGGGTCAGTAACACTTGCATAGATTCACAATGATCACAATAAGCTGCTGCGTGTAATGGTGTCCTGGTTAGACAGACAGACAGACAACACATCAATGTACACATAATTCACCTTTCTCCTCAATACTCAATGTCAATGTTGAAATTTTAGTAATTCTAATATCTGGACAGCTAAAGTTTGTCAAGAATACAGGCCTGCAAGTCACTCACAGTGAAAATATAGGAGAAAATTTGCAAGAATATAGGAGAAATGTAGGAATTTTCTTAATAAAATATAGGAAAATATAGGAAAAAGGAGTGTAAGACAGGTCTGTACTACATTGTATATTCCAAACTTGGTAGTTTTCTGGTGTTTAATCAAATTACTTTCACCGAATGCGGTCATAGTGGTAGTCTTTCAGGTGACCTTTCTGCTGTTTGATTCAGCATAGAGAGATTGAAATGTTTTCATATTTGCCGAGCGAAAAAAATTTAGTTGCAGTTGCAGTATTTGAAAAGTACTAATATTGTGCTCTTCACATGAAAAGTGTTCTCTCCCTGAAGGCAATTTATTAACTTAGTATAGTAATCATGGTAGTGAGTGAGTGAATATGCTTTAACATTGCTTTCAACTATATTTCAGTCATATCACGACGTTGGGTCCTATTCCTTTTCACACCCGGGAACCTCTTACGACAAGATATCTGAGGAGCTGAGGCTTATTCTTACCAGGACCTGCGGTGTGTACACGGACATCCCAGGTCAATTCCCGGAAGAGGTATAGTAATGAGCAGGCCTTTGTGGTTGATTTTGTTTGTATCCCCTCCCCTTGATTTGAACTATGGAGCTAAACAATTTTCAACACACAGCTTTCACAGAATATTATCAGTAATGTCCTAGAACAAATGCCTACAAGATAATTGTTATTTGATTCTATGAGTGGTTCCTTCATTTCACATCGATAAATTCAGTGAATATAGTAAAAGTGGTGGCTAAATATTTGTTTTTCTGGAATAACCCAACTTGCTAGTTACATGTATGTTCAGATGTACTCGTCCATAATAACATATGGCAGATATAAATTTCTTTTAATAGATCCTATAAGGGATCACCTGTAATCATCTCACCTGCCTCTTTTATCCTTGAGATTTACACATTTTAGACCAAGATTATCCACTAGAAGCTCTGTACATGTATCATTCCCATTCATCCTGTATGAGAGAGAGAGAGCGGAAATATATAAACAGGTCATCTACACCGTCTACAGCTCACAATACAATGGATACAGTCCTCTCGTATCAAGGTAAATGCAGGATGGAAGCAATCCGAGATTACTTGAATATAGGTCTCCCCACCCCCCTCCCCCAGGTTGCAGGGTAAAACATTACAGTATACATCTACTTGATAACAATCAGCAACCAGGAAACTATCAAACTTCAGGAAATTGTGGAGAGATGAAGTTCTGTGACACAAATTTTGCATAGCCATGATCCCTCCACATGTAGCAGTAATTTGACCTTGATAAAATAGGTCAAGGTTAGTCAAATTGGAAAGGTTTCTAGTCAGTCGCCTGTTGCATATATGTAGGAGAGCCTAGCTATAATCTTCAAAAGATATCACCAATACTAGAATTTGACCTTGATAAATTAGGCCAAGGTCAGTCATCTTCAATGTGCTTCTGACCCTTCACCGATCGCAAACATGTATGTCATATGAATTTGGAAAGCCTGATATGGAGAAAGATATATTGCTAACAAGCAAGAAGGACAAACAGACATATGGATCACACACACAAAATTGGCTGAAGGGTAAAAACCAATATGCTTCTTCTTTGTCATCACAATCCACATCTCTGGACTTTATTTATAACATAAACATAACAATTTTCAATGATTTACTGATTTTTGACTTCAGTGATCTTGACCTTTGGACCACAAAATGAATTGGACTCCTGTTACGACCCATGGGTAAGGTATGCATGAAGTTTGGTACCAATGCATAACATGGAACTGAAGATATTGCACAGCTTGCAACATGTACAAGGGTGAGTGAATAGAATTTAACGTCGCTTTCAACAATACTTCAGCTATATCGCGGCGAACCAACTAAGCACCACCCAACCAAGTTAAAGTTAACAGACGGACAGAAACCGCGATCGCAAAATACGACCTTGTGTATCTAAGGGCATATAATACAGAAAGAATATTTACACCGCACAATGTAAAGGATTGAATGGGTTCCCTGCTTACACAGCACAATGTAAAGGAGTGATGTGCTCCCTGAAATACTTGCACAGCACAATGTAAAGGAGTGAAGAGTTCCCTGAAATACTTACACAGCACAATGTAAAGGGGTGAAGGGTTCCCTGAAATACTTACAAAGCACAATGTAAAGGAGTGAAGGGTTCCCTGAAATACTTACACAGCACAAGGTAAAGTTGTGAAGGGGTTCCCTCAAATACTTACAAAGCACAATGTAAAGGAGTGAAGGGGTTCCCTGAAATACTTACACAGCACAATGTAAAGGATTGAAGGGTTTCCCTAAAATACTTACACAGCACAATGTAAAGGAGTGAAGGGGTTCCCTGAAAGCTGTTTGTGTTCTTCGTGTTCCAATAAGATTTCTAAACAGCTATCATGACCTGTAGTAATAAGAACAGTAGTCATTCACACTAGTGTACATAACTGTATGCAACGATGGTAACTGACCGATACCAATAAAGCATAGATCTACAAAACCACACTTTCAGTTTCACCGGCATATTTTCCTGAACAATTTTACCATTCTGGAAAAAAAAACTGCATTTTAACAGCGTTCCTACATTTTACTTGGTGCAATCCAGTCCATACCTATGCTAGTCAGTGAAAAACTCAACATTCAGTCACCGAACTTGCTGTTTGGTGTATTTAACAAATCAAATACTGAATAAAAGACAATTCACGATAAAAAATAACTTGCAAATGTAGAGTGTGATGAGACCTTTGTCACGTAGAACTGATAACAGTATACAATGAAAAATATAAATGTTCTAATAACTGGAATATAGATGCCTGTGTAGTCAGGACTGTATTAGATTATCACCATCACTCACCATTATATGAAGCCCAGTGTAAGGGTGTATATCCTTTACCATCCTCCAAATTCTCTAAACAACCCCCCTGAAATAAACACGACAGAATGAAACCAGAAAAATCGACACAGCGATACGAACACACCAGAGAAAGAATACCAACACGGGTTGGCAAGCAATCATTAAAAGAATTGCACAATCCCACATTAACTCAATGACAATGGACACATGGTCACCTGAACAGCATACATATCTCAGGTGCCAGGGGCCGTTATCATGAAACCTCACTTGGGGCAATTTTTGCTATTGAAAGTTCATGTGCATTTGAAAACCTCCTTTGACTCAAGTTTTTGCTTTTACTGAAAAAGAAGACACAAGAAAAAAGGGTTTTTTTCATGTGCCCATATATCATAATGCAAGTGTGGGCATTAGATTCATCTTATAGATTCAAAAATAGCTCACTGAGACATTTTTATAGGACACCTGAAATTCTACAGATCGGACCCAGTGAATCAAGTATTTTGAGCACACTTGATTATGGAGGAGGACCATTTATTACCAAACCACACAAAAGACTTCCAAAATGGCCTTGAGCATTATTTGTAGTGCACTTGGTCATGTTGGTCAAGTGCGAAAATCTTCCTTGAGAAAGCCAAGTCAAGTGAGGTTTCATGAAGACGAGCCCTGACACAGTTGCCTGATTTACATATCACATAGTGATGACAGAATTTGTGTTTGTGGTCTCATGTGTGTGTAACGAGGGAGAGGACTTAATATGAACTCACAAAGATGAGGAGGGACATTATACCCACGTGACCACAGATAGCGGCCATGTGTAACGGGGTCCTGCCCTTAATGTCCAAGGATGCTATCGACGCTCCGTGATGTAATAATGCATCTATACATTCTTCATGACCATTCGCTGCCTACAAGTAAGAAGAAATACCTTCAGGGTTTGATTTACATGTACCGGTCTGAATCACAGCATATTTCAAGAACTATCGATAATCAGTTCTGCATGGAGAAAAGCCGACTACCAGGCGACACCAGCTCATTACCAGCTGATGCACGGCACAAACATGGGACAGATCACCCAATATACGTCGCCCACCGGCCATCTACCAGTCAAAGTACATCATCCACCGGCTGACAGTCCTTTACAGTAGGAATATAGCAGCTAAGATCTCAGTCCTTAGCATATGAAGAGAGTTCATCTTATCATCAGTTTTTTAACCAACACATTATGTTTGCAGTGTGATCAGGGTGGATTGCAGAAATCATTTTCTCATAAAGATGATTCAGTTGGATGGAACAAGTTATATCTCATATAAAGATCTGGATGTCATGAAAGATGCTAGGAAAATGGGTAATTGACCCAATTTATAAGTATGCCTTCAATGATAACATGGTGTTTCTTACCCCTCTATGTAAGGCGGTTCTACCATGGTGGTCTACAGCATTAGGGTCTGCACCGCTCCTTAACAAATACATCACAGTCTCCATATGACCATTGGCGACAGACTGCATCAATGGCGTTCTACAACAACAACAATAGTTCAAAGATAGCAAATCAAAGCTTGTACAAAGACAAGATGAAAGGTTTATTATTTAAAGTCATTATCACTATGTAACGTTGAGGTGAACTTTCAAAGCATCAGATTAGTTCACCATTCATCTTAATTTTCATCTAATAGATTTGATCACTCTTTGAATCTATGAGAAATTCTACACATAATTTTCTCAAAGCATTTTTTTCCCATATCATTTCTCCAAGTTCTCCTTTTAACAGACACTGACCACCACAATGTTCTTGTGTAGGTTGAAGTACAACAATTCAGGGTCCATACACTTACAGCAGGAGAAAATTCCAGGACTTTCCTGCTCAATAATTTAAATTTTCCAGATACATCCACCATAACTGGCGCTGCTGCTGCGGGGGCCATGGACCTCTATGGTCGATTTTTTTGGTCGATGATATCTCATATCATTGATGAAGAGTATGATTTGAAAATGGAGATATCGCTGATGAGCTTAACATAATCTAATACAGCGGATGGCACCCATATTGGATAATGCACATCCATAAAACATAATATCAACTGTCCTCTCACCAATGTCCATGCACTCCCCAAGTTTGAAGTAGATTGGTTGAATCGTTCTAGAGTTATTGTCCAGACAAGTTGAAATGCTGAAAATCTAAGATGACTGATGGTGGCCATCTTGGATTACACAGGCAACTGAAAAGCAATGACAACTGTCCACTCACTGATGTCAAGCCAAACTGCAAGTTTGAAGTCGATCAGTTGAATTATTCTAGAGTTGTTGTCCAGACAAGATGCAATTGCTTAAAATGCAATATAATCCAATATTGCTGATAGATGGCAGCCAAATTGGATTATGCTCGTTCATGAAACACAATCCTAACCGGGATCTCACCAAGGTCAAGGGACTCCCCAAGTTTGAAGTAGATCAGTTGAATCGTACTCCAGCTATTGTCCGGACAAGATCAAACTGCTTAAAATCCAATGAAATCCAGTATGGCTGATGGTGGCCATATTGGATTAAGCACGTCCTTGAAAAACAACCCTAATCCTTCTCTCAGCAATGTCAAGGCACTCCCCAGGTATGAACTAGATCGGTTGAATCGTTCTCGAGTTATTGTCCAGACAAGATCCAACTGCTTATAATCCAATATGGCTGATGGCGGCCATATTAGATCACGCACATCGCTGAAAAACAATCCCAACCGTCCTCTCACCAATGTCAAGGCACACCCAAAGTTTGAAGTTGATCGGTTAAATCGTTCACGAGTTATTGTCCGAACAAGAAAATCTAAGATCTAACTGCTTATAATCCAATATGGCTGACGGCGGCAATATTGGATTATGCACATTGCTGAAAAACAATCCCAATCGTCCTCTCACCGATGTCAAGGCACTCCCCAAGTTTGAAGTAGATCAGTTGAATCGTACTCCAGTTATTGTCCGGACAAGATCAAACTGCTTCAAATCCAATGAAATCCAATATGGCTGATGGTGGCCATATTGGATTAAGCACGTCCTTGAAAAACAATCGTAATCCTCCTCTCAACAATGTCAAGGCACTCCCCACATATGAAGTAGATCGGCTGAATCATTCTCGAGTTATTGTCCGGACAAGATCCAACTGCTTAAAATCCAATATGGCTGACGGCGGCCATATTAGATTACGCACATTGCTGAAAAACAATCCCAACCGTTCCCTCACCAATGTCAAGGCACACCCCAAGTTTGAAGTTGATCGGTTAAATCGTTCATGAGTTATTGTCCGAACAAGAAAATCTAAGATCCAACTGCTTATAATCCAATATGGCTGATGGCGGCCATATTAGATTACGCACATTGCTGAAAAACAATCCCAACCGTCCTCTCACCAATGTCAAGGCATACTCCAAGTTTGAAGTTGATCGGTTAAATCGTTCACGAGTTATTGTCCGGACAAGAAAATCTAAGATCCAACCGCTTATAATCCAAAATGGGGGCGGCGACCATATTGGATTACGCACATTGCTGAAAAACAATCCCAACCGTCCTCTCGCCAATGTCAAGGCACACCCCAAGTTTGAAGTTGATCGGTTCAATCGTTCACGAGTTATTGTCCGGACAAGAAAATCTTACGGAATTACGGAACTACGGAATTACGGACACGGGTGTTTCTAAGTCCCCCCCCACTAAGTAGCGGGGGACAATAACTCGCAACAAAGATGAGCAAATTCAAGAAGTTCAGGAACAAATTTCGGCACAGTAATGCGTGGTATAAGATCGCTGATTCCCCCCCACAAGATGAAAGTGTAGATCTTCCAGGATTTATTTTTAAGGATTTTTTAAAAATGCCAAGGTGAGGCATATGGTCCATCTTTCATGTAAAAGTCATGAGAACAATAGTCTGTCTGGGTAAAACAATCAGTCCACACATGCGACTTAATTGTCAATAATATTAAGGCCTGATCAATAGTATCTGACATGAAGATTGACCGACCATGTTTCCCGAAGCAAATATCTGGGCTGCCATATTGAGAGTATAGACTTGCCACAGCAAATTGATGTACATGTAAGATGAGATGAAGGAGGAAGATTACCTGTCCAAGCCATCTCTACAGTCCAGAATATTACCATCATCCGCTGTCTCAGCTATCAATTTTAGACAGTCTGTATGGCCATTCGTCGCTGAAATATACACAAAAACAAAATATGGAAACCATGGTAACTAGAGGAATGCCAACATGCCACTTCAATCAGTTGAAGTACTGAGCAAATATTTTCAACACAGAGCTTGAATCCAGGCGGTTCATTACCTAAATTTCCAAACTACATACATGTACACCCTGAACACAAATCAGATTATTCTATTACGAGTATTAAGTTTACACACATAGGATGGGGGACAATAGGATGTGGGAATACCTGCAGCATGGAGAGGTGTTCTCCTGGTGATAGAATCATGAACTAATATGGTAGCCCCCTGAAGGAGTAATGTTTCCACGCACTCGGTCTGTCCTTTGAAACAGGCCAGGTCCAGCATCGTTCGACCTGTGATAACACATGGAGTGAATCATAACAATCAATGGTATTTTTTATACATTAATTTTAATGCCATCTAAACAGTGAATAAATATTTATTATTATATGACTATACATATCACATAGATATCTCAGAAATGGTAATACATGTATTCATTCGCCAAAAACTTTCGTTGACGTCACTGTCGAGTTCCATAACGCGACTGATGTCACCTGTTGTGAAGCGGACAGCATTTTTCAACAATACAACGAGTTTCATATTATACGAGTTTCATATTATATAACAAGTTTGTTCTTCCAATTCAGTAAATATTATATTTCATGGAGAAGAGAAAACCAATAGTCAATAATCTGTGAATTTTTTTTAGCTCCGCTCCATAGTAATCACCTCACTGGAATAGAAACATAGTTGAATAATATCCAATTATTTTTAAGATCACTTTCTTGGTAAGCATAGTTTATCAGTGTTGGGTGGGTGTAAGTTAATTGATAGTGTTACATAATCTGCTGAAGGTTGTAATCATGCCCTGTTCATTACAAATCAATGCCAATCTCCTGCTCATGAACAAGTCACTGGATGTAATTTAGAGATTTACCGGATTGTTATTTCATCAATCTTAAATGCATTATACAAGGTTATTATTCCTGTTAAATTCCCCAGATTAGCCTGCTAAGTGAACTTACTATTGATATCAGATTAGCCTGCCATTATAAGTGACCATTGATATCTCTGATATTCACAATACCATTTACCATCTATTGTCTATGATAAACTTACCATTTACATCTATGATATCCAGATTAGTTCGCTATGTGAACTTTCCATTTATATCTCTGATATCCAGATTAGTTCGCCATGTGAACTCAACATTGATATCTATGATATCCAGATTAGCCAGCCATGTGAACTTATCATTTATATCTCTGGTGTCCATATTAGTTTGCCATGCGAACTTACCATTTATATCCCTGATATCCAGGTAAGTTCGTCATGTAAATTTCCTGATATCCAGATTAGCTCGTCATGTGAACTTGACATTTATATCCCGGATATGCAGATTAGCTAGCCATGTGAACTTACCATTTATATCCTGATATCCAGTATATCCCACTATGTGAACTCAACATTGATATCCATATTAGTCCGCCATAATAAACATTGATATCTCTGATATCCAGATTAGCCTGCCATGTGAACGTAACATTGATATCTCTGATATCCAGATTAGCCTGCCATGTGAACTTAACATTGATATCTCTGATATCCAGATTAGCCTGCCATGTGAACTTAACATTGATATCTCTGATATGCAGATTAGCCTGCCATGTAAACTCAACATTGATATCTCTGATATCCAGATTAGTCCACCATGTGAACTTACCATTGATATCCCTGATATCCAGATTAGACCACCATGTGAACTTACCACTGATATCTGATATCCAGATTAGCCTGCCATGTGGCTCACCATCAATATCTCTGATATCCAAATTAGCTTGCCATGTGAACTTACCATTGATATCTCTGATATCCAGATTCATTATACAGTTCATGAGGATGTGTAGAGCCTCATTATGACCATTGTATGCCTGCAACAACAAAAACATGAACATCATTAAATCTACAACAGAAAGAAATATTTTCGTAATTCTGATACTGAAATTATTGTACTTCATTCATATCAAAATTATTCACCCAGATTGTTCGTAATTAAGTGACATGTGTTCCTTGATGCAATATTACACAGCCATGTCTGCAGCTTATTTACTACAAGACCTAATAATGGTAAAATATTCAGTTACATGTAAACTATTTGGCGAATGCGAGTGTGAAATTCTGATACCCTTCTTGTCCCAAAAATCTGCTTATTGACCCTATGGTAAAAGATAAAGACACAGTTCTGTCTACCATATATACACCAATGTCAGACTGTGTTGTTTATCTTGTTGCTGCATTATAAGACTTGGATTGTAAGTTTGCAAATCTCCATCTCTTCCTATTAGAAACCCTCTCAGCGTGACGTTTGTTACTACAGTGCAGTCTAAGGAAGGTAACTACTCACGGCTAGGTGTACGGGCGAGTAAGCTGCTCCACTTCTCAATAAATCTGTAGCTGCTACATCCATCAACTGTGGTCAAACATAGAGAAAAAATTGTATAGCTTAAATAAATTCACAGACGTTCTTCAACAATCTGATCACAGAATCGAACTCAAAAAGCATGTAAAATATAATTATTAACCAGAACGAATGATTATATTGGAAGGGGGGTGGGGGGTGGTTATTTCGCTCATATGGTGACAACCAGTTTGAATGGTGGAGTCTGGAGTACCCGGAGAGAACCACCACCAGTCGGCAATTAACTGGCAAAATTCCACACATGCACCAGCGGGGCTCAAACCTGTGCTGGTTCAGTGGTGTGAGGCTAGCGATCACCAGCGATACGCCTTAGCCCACTCTGCCACTGAGGGCCCGATTATATATGGAGGGCCCGATTATATATGGATACTCCATCCGTATTAACCATAGTTGACCAAACAGAAACAAGGTTAGCATCACAGCAAGTCTTGGAGAAAGCTAAAAATTGACTCAAGATTTTATCATTCACTGGTGTGAGGAATACAAGTAGTGTGACAAAGCCCATGTACAAGAAAAATAAATCCATTGTCAAGGGGAGCTTACTCTACATTGAAGATATCAGAGTTAGCTCCCTTGTACTGCAATACTTGAAATAATCGCTGCCTGAGGAAGTCTTGAATGCTTACCATCTCTAGTGCGAGTTTATGTCCTTTGAGGGCGGCATAGTGAATGGCATTGTAGCCCTCGTTGTCACGAGATCCGGGACCAGCATCGTGCTTGAGCAGGAGTTCTACAACCCTGGATTATTGATAGAAAAAGTCAGAAACATATCTTCTAACGACTTAACTAAGCCTCTTAAATGAACTTAATACTTATTTCTCCAGTTGAGTTAGGCTGGTATTTGACTGTTTTGATGTAATATGTTTCTTGGCTATTTAGTTCCAACATTAAGGAATTTCATTTGAATCTAGAAAATGACCGAGTCAAGTTGAAATATAGATCTTCTCCATGATAATATTAATATTTGGAGTTAAATATGCATTATTTTTATTCTTAGAGCTTCAAACTCCACATGGCATCTCTGCGACTTGACTACAATTTTATTGATATTCACACTAGCCTGTGTTAGCAAGGCTAAAGTTAGTCTCAGCCTTCACACCTTCCTGCCTGATATTTCTAACAGACCAACATCACTATACAAGATCTCCTGTGAAAAAACAGTAACTTCTGCTCGATGTAGAAAGAATTTCAGTTCATACTGAAGAATCTTTCCCGTTAGAGCTCCCCTGCAGAACACAGGACTTTCCTTCTTATCTGACAGGGTTTTATAGTTTTCTGCTTAAAATTTTCAGAATCACGTGATCTTCAACAGAGCAGTGTTTAAATGTGTACTCACTTCGCTTCAACGTCAGCAGCAGCAGCGTAATGTAAGGGAGTGCAACCCCTGCCATCAGTAATTTTGAGGTCACTTCCAGCATCCAATAGGATTTGAGCACAGTGTTTGTGGCAGTTGGCTGCTGCGTAATGTAACGGCGTTCTGTAGGGAAGAGAAGACGGGTTCAATCCATCACATATCACATTAAACCATTATCAAATTCATTTTGACAAACATTCTCGTCAACTATTGTACACAAGCAATCCGAGACAATCAGTAGTGCTCAGTAACCATGGTAACTGTTTATGTCTGCTCAGAAAGACCATTGAGAAGTTCTAACCACTTGCGGACCTTACTGTGGAGGGTGGGAGGGGGCTTTGGTAGCATCATTTATAATTTCCTTTTTTTGCGATCAAGGCATGTCAGAACCAAAAATTATTTATGTTTAAAGTGTACAGAACGGAGAGATAAATTGAAAGATTTTTGTTTGTTCACATCATTATTCTCCGTCGTTGAGAGACCCTCTAATGATGTGAAGTCATTCTCCATTGTTGAGAGACCCTATAATGACGTGAAGTCATTCTCCATTGTTGAGAGGCCCTATAATAACGTGAAGTCATTCTCCGTCGTTGACAGACCCTATAACTCCACATCATTATAGGGTCTCTCAAAAATGGAGAATGACTTCACATCATTATGGGGTCTCTCCACAATGGAGAATTAGATGTAACTGTTATCCTAAGGGATAACAGAGATATCCCCCGTCCTGCAAGACACAAGTCTCCCGTTCCGAGTAATATTTCAATACAGTATAAATAAAACCCAAGGATAGGAAGGGCCATAATTCTGTAACAAATGTGTGAATCGCATGGTGAATGTATTAAAATAGAAGCAAATTTTAGGAGTATTAGTCTGGACAAAATTGTATCTACAGGATGGACAAGCCGATCCTGTACCCCTCCCCCAGCTTCATTGGGGGCGGGGGCGGGGGGAGATTCCTTGCTGATCAGGTTATCAGCACTCATTACATGAATATTTGAAGAAATTTGGTAATTTTGATCAAATATTCCAGGTCATAAATAAGAGATGCACATCTTCAAACCATATTAAACATTAAACAGTAATAACTGTGTGACTAGTTAATTACACAAGAACATGCTCTATACGGTAAGTTCCTTAAGTATTCGCGACCCTAAGTAAATTCGAAAACGGGCATTTTTCGACAAGTCACGTGACACTGTTCCCTAAGTAATCGAAAACGGCCCATTCGCGAGAAACCGCGGTCCCAACTATTCGAAAATCCCCCATTTATCGTGGTCGCAAGATTGATAATATTGTGGGCTTATTTAGTTGTGCGATGAAAAAAACTTCCAGATTAACGAGTTTCCTTAGAATAAGTATTTGATAAACCTTGCAAACTTTTTGAGCACTTTGAACAGAACCAATTGTAACAACTGAGTTGATTTTCATTATGTCTCAAACGAAATGTATCCAATGTTTGAACCGCGATTTTTCATGGTCATTAAATTGAGAATATTGCCGGTTTACGTGGACGTGCGATATTAAACATTGCCGATTGAAGAGAGCATACGTTCGATATTATACTGAAAATATCAAAATGAAGAACTGAAGAAGTTGCGTTTCATTCGGTCTTACAAAATATATTCCAACTGAACTATTATCCCCGAGTCCTGAGAGGTACACAATCTAAATGAAATACAACAGCACACGGTCGGGATATAGTTGCATTAATTTTGGCGACTGTATGCCATGTGCGCCTCACCCAAAAACCAGAAACGCGCCTGTTTGGTTCCGACTTTCGGATTTTTCTTCCGTTTGACACAAATGTTGAGATTCCCAGCTATGATAATGAAAACATATTTTTGTACTGTTCAGACAAAAATAATTTAGAAACGTATCATTTCCAACGAACGCGGCGATTCAGAATATTTTACGGCCGTAGAATTCGCGATGATGCATATACCGAAAAAAGTTTGCGCTCTTGTATTCAATTTTTCAGGAGCAAGCAAACTGTGATAAATAATTATTCCACTGACCATAAACTGAGTAGAAATTTGTCATCTTTCTTTTCCAGATGATGATTCATATCGGGTGTAAACTCCCTATTTTGGAGATGCCAAAACAGTGTAAAAGACAACCAGACGCGTAACGTATTACAGACTGCATAATGGTGGAAAGACATTCAAAATCTGCAATAATGATATGCAACCCGTCAAGTTTACGCTCATTATTGATATTCCGGATGAATTCAAGTCAGTTTTTTATTTTCGTGAGAGAGTCACATGATCTTACTGTTACGAAGGCATAATATATTGAGGTTGTGTTAGCTGAATATGTTATGAAGCGGGAACCGTGTACAAGCGCAAGTTTGGCACACGTGCTATGCTATACAAGTATTGATCACGTGATGTTATTGCAACTCCGTATGGCGGGAAAATGTACAACCAACACGTGGCATGTTGAAACTTTCATTCTACAGACCCCACCCAATTCTATGAAAGTATTTTCATACATTTGTTAATCAAGGATCGAAGGGATACAGTGAATTGTTAGAAAGGGCAAGCAATTCATGTCTTTCGTTTAGCCGCTATACAGGTCGGGATGAGCTCGTTCCAGCTGGGAAGATTGTATATCATCTCAGACGAGTTGGCCCTGATATGGGTGTTAGCCGAGTTGGCCCTGATATGGGCCTCCAAATAGTGTCGGGCGCTTGATTAATTTGCTGTTCGTTTTATTGACATAAATAGTTTGAAAAGCCCTTCCACAAGATTTCCCTATGAAGAGCAATCAAGAAATTATTAGGTTTGATTCTCAATCTGAAAATGATGTAATCTGTGTTTCTTCATTAGATCGGTTATATATTTTCCCATAAACATCATTGGCGTCACCGCGATAGTTGAGCCTAGTCTTCTCGGCCGTGACAAAAATTCTGCAAGGTTTCAAGCATGTCCTGAAGAGAAAATAAAGAATCAGAATGTCAATGTGACAGAATATGCACATATTGCCCGTATGTACTAATACAATGATATACGTGAATTTGTGATTTTAAATTGGCCGTATGTCCGATGAAAGCATGACTGAGAACCGACGGGGAAACCTGGTTTTTCTATAGATGATTTATACTTTGCAGTGGATTTAAATCATTTCTAGCTCCACGATTTAAATAATGAATATAATGGGAAATATGCTACATGTAGATCTCCTTCTACCTCAATCAGTACTTTATTATCCTTTGATGAATGGCGAAATATTGCCCGACAAATCTAAATGCACGGCAAACATTTCCCAGGTTTTGCTTCCGTGTTTCCCCTCGACCACACGTTTTCGTACCACTGAACTTCAACGAAGTATATTGAGCTTCATTCTACACACAAAAGTATTGTGACCTTTCAATGTCCAACGGTATGAGCATTTAACAAAGGGTTTTTCTGAACTGACCTGCACAAACTATTCGGAAGTGGTCAGTTTTTCACGACTGCGATATTCACTTCTGGTCACGAATACTTAGGGAACTTACCGTATATTGGAATATATGCAGAAAATCGACAAAGTCCAAGTCTGGGTAATTTTGACAAAAATTAATATTTCATGTCACAAATAGGAGATGCAAATCTTCAAACATGTCTACAGAACCTGTTTCAGAACCTTCTGATAAAAATAGTAGGAGTAGTTGGTTACACTAGAAACTTGTCTCTACATGGGAATAGATCCTGAAAATGGCAAAGTCCTATAAAGTTCAAAACGTCATAAATATGTCAAAAATAAAAATTTCGCCTTGTAAATACGACATGCACATCTTCAAACCATAGGTAACACATATGTAAAGTTTCATTAAAATAGAAGCAACATCTTCGGAGGAGTAGTCCGGACAAAATTGTGTCTACAGACAGACGGACGGACGGACAAGCCGATTCCAGTATACCCCCCCCCCCCCTCCAACTTGGTGGCGGGGGGTATAATGACTTTTTAAAAAAATATAAACAGGTCATCTGAAAGGACACAAACAAATACCATACTATAAATGTGGCATATTTTCGGATAGTTTGTGCCAGAACACAGACATATATGTCCTACCTTCCATCAGTATCAGGGAGAGTGTAATCTGCTCCAATAGCCAATAACAGTTCCACACATTCCACATTACTACAAATAAATGGGTACAGTTATACAGATAACTCCACAGTTGGCTACAAACTCATACAATATCACTACCACTTCACAGTGTATTAACATACTACAGAATATTTGAATTTGGTAAGTTTGAAAAGGGAAGAAAGACTTGTGATTCTTGAAAACCCAAACGATTTAACATATTCAACATTTGCAAATATAGTCCCGTTTTTTTTCTTTGAAGAACTCTGACTTACAGTGTTACTTGGTCGAAGGGAGCCAACTCTACATCAGAGATAACAAAGTTAGTTCCCTTGTACTACAAAACATGAACCACTTGGTCCAATATGATATGATCTTGGAAATTTCTACTTTGGCATTCCAGTTTTTCATTTAATTCAATAGCAAATTCATTACACTCATGGGCAGTGCTAACTGATACCATGCAGAGTGTTGAAATGGAATGCTACAAAAACTAGACAACTCGTACCCTCCACAAGCGGCGGCATGGAGACAGCTCCGACCAGAGTCATCTGTCGTGTCCACTGTGAAATTAAACATGGATCCGAGAAGGCGTTTGACACAGTCCGCGTACCCATTTAAAGCGGCCATGTGTACTGGCATCATTCCATTGTAACCCCGCCTGTAAGAGCAAACATGACATGTCTGGATCAACTCGTACATCTTGTAGATCAAAATGGGAAACCACACAGGTAAGATATACTCTGGTAGGACAAATTCTGTTCAATCCCCATTATCTCACTGCCAGATCAACCTGAAACAGTTTTTACTACATTACATTCCGAATCTACATATTTTGACATTTGCTTATAGCAATTGCTATGTGAAAATTCAAACGTGCCAAGTTACATTCAGATTTTGCAAGAAGTTGATTCATGATGATTCTGTTTATGAACTAGAATGACTACTTTGGGTACACAGATCTCTCACAAATTAGGGGTGGTCTATCATAAAGCAAAAAAAAAAAAACAGGATAATTTTGGGAACTCACCTGTTTGGATTGGCACCATTTTCAATGAGCGTGTTGATGAGCAGTTCATGTCCGTACCTAGCAGCCACATGTAGAGGGGTGTTACCTAACTTATCACATGCATCCACCTCTGCTTCTGTGAGGAGGGGGAGAGAGAGAGAGAGAGCGCAAGAATTAAGATCAAATACAGAATTTTGGTTGGAGGGCTCATATATTTGTTACCAGGGAAAATCATTTGCGTAATTGCCTGAATAATTATACCCAAGATAGACCAAGGATGAATTCTTGATTAACAATAAATCATTTTTTATGCAATGAGCGTCACAATTATTTAGAGGCGGATACTTCATTATGTAAAGACCTTGGTGGAATTCACCTCTCTAACAGAGAATGTTATCATGTTAGGGAGCAATTTGGTCCACATCTAGCCAGATAGATTCCAACCGAGGATGCCGTTTAAAACAACACAAAACTAAATCTGCTGTATACATCTAGAGTAAACCAACTAGATCTACCAACTTACTACTGCTAACAATTAACAATGGAGAACAACTATACTTCTAGTCTGTCCACTTTAATTAGTCGTCTACTTTGAAGCTTGTCAAAAATCAGTAGTTAATTCTGCCTAAATTTTCTTTTTTGCATCATGTAGAACAAACTGAACTCCACAAAATGACCACTTTAACTCCGTGATATTGATAATATATCACGTTTGAAATAACTTAACAATTCTCTCCATATAAAACTCCTGTACATTTGTTTCATGTACTGGGTTTCAATTGCATAGGGAGATGTCATAATGTATTTGTGTTAACTAGCACAAAGGTCAACAATGCCATGTACGGCAATAGAGGTGTGTGCGGTTTATCATTCAGCAATTTCACTGGGCATGGCATATAAGCGCACTCCCACGGACCGCCTGCTATTACTTTATATGGCACGAAGGACTTTCGTGCCAGTAAAACATGAATATATTATGACGTCTCTCTATGTAATTGAGGCCCGGTACATGAAACAACTGTATTGGAGTTTTATTTGGAGAGAATTGCGAAGTTATTTCAAGCGTGATATGTTATCGATATCGCGGAGAAATGGTAGTCATTTTGTAGAGTTCAGTTTGTTCTACACGCTGTCAAAAAGAAAATTTATGCAGAGATAATATTGATTTTTGACAAGCGCCAGAGTAGACGACTAATAAAAATGGACAGACTTTAGAGACATTGCAGATTGGATGGTGTAGATGCTCATTGATGGTCTTCATCATGCAGTCACATATCGCATACACAGAGCTTGAGTATTTATCAGGTCTCAGTGCTCAGGCTAATGTGGACTCGTGGAATGAGTGAATATGATTTAACGTCGCTTTCAACATTATTTCAGTCATATCACGACGTTTGGTTCCTATTCCTTTTCACATCCGGAAACCTCACGGATAGGGTCCTATTCCTTTTAACACCCGGGAACCACACGGGTGCCCCAGTGATAGTCGCCTCTTAAAGAGGTAGTAGCGTCATTTAAAAAATATTCAGCAAATAACATATTTCGATAAAAGTTATTTAGGGCTGTTCCAGATAAACATATGTACCCCCCCCTCGGACGGCAAAGAAAAAAAAAATATGTGGGTGGTTGTTGTCGTAAAAATATTGCTGGTCTAGGTGGGTGTATCTTGAAATAAACCACTTCTCTGGGTGGTTGGATTCATTACTTGTAAAATACTTCTGTGTGTGGGCCCTCAAATCCTTTTGAGGCATATAGTATTCATTATTTATGTATCTAGATAAACTTATTTTAATCCTCGAATCTTGTCCCGAGTTCGCGACCAACGTTTGTGGTCGTTGTTGTTGTTAACTGGCGCACTGTGTCTCCACACAAAGGTGATCTTGAATACCGTGCTTTTTCATTGGACAGGCGTCCATGTCAAAGATATTTCATCCAATGAAATACCACGTTACGAAGATCTTTGTCAAGTGGCAGTGAATTCTCTATGAATGGAGATTTTTCGGCAATCTCTGTCCACTGAAAGCAGGTAACGATAAGTGCCCGTCTTACCGGAGAAAACGAAACTAACGAGAGTGGCGACACTGTCGCCACGAGTTATCTCCCTTCGTCACATAACCGCGGAGATCATTCTCAAAGAGAGCCGTGTCTACCCGCGGGTGTGCTCTTGCTCTTGCTTCTATTGGTGGGTACCATTTAAAACATGTGGGTGGGTTGACTCGGGTTTTAATTTTCATTAAAAAAAATGTGGGTGGGTGGTCTCCGGGTTTCTCATAAAAAAAATGTGGGTGGGTGGACTCCAGCTTCGAGAAAAATTATAGGTTATTGGTGGGTCTATGAATCCTTTTTCTGCTGTTGTGGGTGATTACAAAAACTGAAAAATCAAATATGATGGTGGGTGGGTGCTAACAGAAGTGCCTTCTGGGGGGGGGAGGGGGGGTACATATGTTTATCTGGAACAGCCCTTAGTGGTTGAGATCAACTATGGTTAATGTTTTTCAGTGACCTCATTTTCTAATATAACGAGCATTGAAATCACACTTCTGACATGTTCTAAAAAACGTAACAGCACCTGCACTTGGCTCCAGTGCCTGAGATGACGTCACAAAATGCACATTGGCATTCCGGGCGTGATGCTTTGCAATGTCATACTCGATCTTAGAACTTTTATTGCACTGTGATGGCTTCTAAAGTGACGTCATGGAGACCTGGTCATGTTATCCGACGTCATCTCAGTCATTTCCCATTTTCATCTTGTTCACTAGACCGAATTGAAGACTTCAATACTTGAAAATCTTTTGGCAAATGTTGCAAGTTATCACGCTGTTCAGTTTATCCGAACAATTAAAATCACGCTACTACCTCTTTAAGACAAGCTCTCTCAGGGGCCGAGGTCTATTCTTACCATGACATGGAGTGCACAACACCACCCCAGGTGAATCCCTGGGAGCCCGACGGGGCTATTACACTGCTCACCGATGGTTCTATCAAATCCTTTTTTGAGCTGTTATACAATCACAAGGCCTGTCCTTGTACACTGACTTTGGCAGCATGACATGAGCAAGGATTTGGTTAAGGAGACCCAAACTCTTCATTGACTTTGGCAGCATGACATAAGCAAGGATTTGGTTAAGGAGACCCAAACTCTACATTGACTTTGGCAGCATGAATTGAGTGAGGCTTCAGTTTATGTGAAACTACTCGTACACAGACTTTGGCGGCATGAATTGAGTGAGGCTTTGTTGCCCATCACGTACACAATTCAGATAAACCATTAATCTGAGTTTATTACATTGTTAGTTGATATTACTGGTCTCTGATACAGTACTACAGATTCTAGCTGGATATTCCTGAATATTTACCATTATAACCGCATTCCAAAGATACTGAAAAAATAACAAATATTCAATCTCTTGGCTATGCAAACCGTGACTGGATTTCTATAACTTTCTGATGTCACCCAAACATTCTAGGGTACATCATCTACTTTTTCTGTAGATTGAAAATTATATTAGGCTGAACACAATAAATATCTAGCTTCACAGGCATCTTTGTTCTTGCGCCACAGCAAAAAAAAAAAAAAAGATGAAAACCCAAGCGGTTGAGGTCTCCCAATGTTGAAACTACTGATTTGGCTTGGAAGTGTAACGTTCAGTAACAAGCATGGAAAACAATCACAGGCGAGATCCTGTGGCGAGGTACCCACAATTACCAATTTGTCCTAAAAGGAAAATTCAATGGCACAACCTACAGGTGGATCAGCAAGAAGATCCCAAGTGAGATCCACAGGCAAGGTACCCACATAACAAATTTGGAGAGAACCTGTTCAGATTTTCAGAAGTTATTGTCTGCAAACAAAACTTGTGACAACACCTGTACGCCAATCGGCATGAAAAGCAATCCAAAGAGAGATCTTTAGGCGAGGTACCGACATCAAATTTGGTTCTATGCAAATTGTATTGAACTACTCCCATCGGTTTTCCAGAAAAGATAGATATATTTGATCGGTGTTCAAAAAGGAATAAAAAGATAAAAACCTCCCTTCCTGGGCATTTTTTTTCTTCAAAATGGTGCCTGTGAAGCTGGGGTGTGATTTGATTCAGCTTTACCTTTGTTTGCTAGAGAAGATGTGTACACAAAGTTCAGGTCACAATGATCTCACCAGTAAATACTTCATGAACTGTGACACACAATGTGTATGTAATCTTGAGAAGTTTGACGAACAGAGGCAATAATGAGAACCATGTGACAGTTCACCGTCCTTTCTAGGGCGCCATTGGATCAGCCACAGCAAGGATATGATATTTACATGTAGGGGGAGATAACTGCTGTTGTGTTAACAGATATGAAGTATCAATAGACGATTATGTATAAATCATGTTGGTAAAGTTCTCCTCCCCCCCCCCACAATTTCTTCACAAATGCCGATAAAAAGGTCTGACCATGCACCCCAGAAAAACTGACACAACAGAGCCTGTGAAGCTAGGAATCAATTTTAATCAGCCCTTAAAAAAGGGGAGATAAACGTGTTCACCCGGTTGTCACACACCTTGACCGACTGAAGCATGACAAACACCACATACATGCACCATCATATATATGATAGAATATACTATAATTTATATCACGATCCAACACAAACCACGAACAGAACAACACACGATAATGAATGCACACCACCAAACCATGCAGAATCCACATGCTGTAAACACAACAAATTCACTGTATATTCCTTAAACCAGTGTGTTATCCATTATCGGCGGATCGGTTTTCCTGAATATATATAGCTGAATATGGTGAATGCTGGAATAATTCACTAACAGGATATATGTTTCTCACCCCAAAATATTGGAACGATCACATTATTGGAATGGAAACAGTACAGGACCTTATCTATGGTAATACCCTAATAATTCAATCACAGGAAGTTAAATTTCCCAATATTGTGGATGATCAAATTTATTAGAACCCCAAGTTGACAAAATGGTCCAAAATCCTGTAAATAATCTCTTATTTCTTACTTGTTTCAATCATTTTAGAAAGTGAATAAAGTTATTAGAACAAGTGATTGAATTTCGTCCACAAAATTGGGGGTGGTCGAATTGGGGGTGGTTGAATTGGGGGTGGTTGAATTGTTAGAGTGAGTGAGTGAGTGAATAGGGTTTAACGTCGCTTTCAACATTTTTTCAGCTATATCACGACGGGGAAGGGAAGGGAGGGGAGAGGGAGGGGAAGGGGAACCTACTTGTAACAGAGCAGATCTAATGCTGCCATTTTATAGTGCTGTCCCACTGAAATATCATGCCGTAGGCAGACACGACACCCCGCTCAGTCACATTATACTGACACCGAGCGAACCAGTCCTTGTTCTATCCTCTTAATGCTGAGCGTAAGCGAGGAAGCAACAAGTTCCATTTTTCAAGTCTTAGGTATGACCCGGCCTGGGATCGAACCCAGAACCTACCGCTTACGAGGCCGACGCTCTAACCATTAGACCACCGCAGTGCGGTCTGAATTGTTAGAGAAATCTAAATGTATGGGAAAATACCTACAGTAATTTCTCTGAATTGTTAGAGAAATTACTGTAGGTATTTTCCCATACATTTAGATGATCAAATTTATTAGGGTGAAAATCTGGGGGTGACTGTATGTTAATAGGATGACCAAGTCATTAGAGTATTAAAGTGATCGTAAACCCTCAAGTAAAGTTTGCAATCATATCTAGGTCCAGTGATGTCACACTGCCGTAATACATATATTTCAAACTTTGTATGCACTTTTCAATGCTTGAATCAACACAGACTCACTGTTCCAATGTGCATGTTTCACCAAAATCGGGGAGATGGTAACTCATAAGTGTCAGTCAATTTGAATCTTGCATTTAATTTCACCGATTTTTGTGAAACATGCACATTGGAACTGAGTCTGTGTTGAAGCTCAAAGTACACACACCTTAAGCTTGATTCAAGCATTGGGAAGTGCATACAAAGTTTGAAATATATGTATTAAGGCAGTGTGACGTCACTGGACCTAGATATGATCGCAATAGTCCACCATAGAATACCATACTTTATTTGCAGTTTACGCTGTGTAATAAAATCATAAAAAATTACAATAAATATTTTCCGACACTGTTCGCAATGGTCTTTCATTTCATGGAAACTTTACTCGAGGGTTTACGATCACTTTAATAATACCAATGTTCATACCCAGTGTAGGCAGCAAAAACACGCGGCACATCCAAAACATATAAATTAGCTACATGTCAATGGATGGTCAAATTCTTTATTAATGAGAATTCCTTTACCAGAATTATTTTCGTATCACATTTGACAGTCCATTGCTTCATTTGACCTCTGCCAGCTGCATTGCTGCCAGTTTATAATGCGATTAATCTTTTCATATGTTACATGACTGGTAAATATCTGCAGGGTTACTTCGCTTAGCTTTAAGACGAGATTATTATTGTAATTATATTTAGAGATAACGGAAAATCCTCTAATAATTAAACACCCTGTTAGAATTTAATCACCTGCAATTATTCTCTCGGCTCATTCTAATAGAGTTGATCACCTTTTAAAATCATTACATTAATGAGAAATAAAGGATCATCGGCATGATCAGGTTAGGGGAATCCCGCTATCTAAAATGGAGGTAAAGAGGGTCGTTTTTGCTCAATAAATCAGTTCACATAATGAATTCAGCAAAATCCTCTTGAGGTGCATACAGACATATCTATCCGCATTAAATGGTAGTATGTAAAGTAAATTGTCATCTATCTAATTTGCATAATAATAGGCCAAACATCCTTCGCGCTGCTTAAACAACATTGGCTGGTTTTCACATGGCAAATTAATTTTATGACATGAAACAGTAGATAAATCAATGCGCCTTAAATTTTGATGCTTTGATTCAGAAGAAATCAAAAGTTATTGAGCAAAAACGACCTTTTTTATCTCCATTTTAGAGAGCGGGATCGCCCTAACCTGATGATATTGAACAATTTTGTCAACTTCCTTTTCTAATAAATTTGATCATCCCCTGATTTGATGGTGGGGAATTTCACTTCCCATGATTGTATTATTAGAGCATTTACCCTAGCGTGTTATTTCTCCCTGTTCTGCAGGGGTAGTAGTAGATTGTAGCTGGCCTAATACATGAGATTGATCTAATCAAAACCCCTCGGCTTTCCCCAAGTGATTGTGACCCATGTGTAGTGTGAATTGGGGAAGAGATAGTTCTATGTGGGATGATCAAGATATACGGTTAGTACATTCAGGCATATAGGACAGAAATAGAAAATTATATATCTGTAAAGGGGCATAACTCTGTAAAATATGGGTCGAGGGGAGCCACTTTCGATAGGCGTCTGACTTAGCACTCTGTAAAATAAGAACCGAGAAGAATAAGCTGTACCGAACATGGATCTGCAGATTGAACTTGTACATTCAGCTACAGATAACAAAATTGGAGATTATTACATCCGAAAGGGGCATAACTCCATAAGCCGAGGCGAGTTATCCTTTGTTGGATTGTAGAATACAACAATATAAATAAGTTTCCAAAATATAGTAGCTATACCGAACACAGTTCTGCAGATATAGTTGGTTACATTCAGGCATATAGGACAGAAATAGAAATTAATAAATCAGTAAAGGGGCATAACTCTGTAAAGTATGGGCCGAGGGGAGACACTTTCGATAGGCGTCTGAATTAGCACTACTGTAAAATAAGAACCGAGACAAATAAGCTGTACCGAACACGGATCTGCAGATATAACTTGTATATTCAACTACAGATAACAAAATCGGAGATTATTACATCCGAAAGGGGCATAACTCCATAAGCCGAGGCGAGTAATCCTTTGTTGGCTTGTAGAATACAACAATATAAATAAGTTTCCAAAATATAGTAACTATACCGAACACAGTTCTGCAGATATAGTTGGTTACATTCAGGCATATAGGACAGAAATAAAAATTAACAAATCTGTAAAGGGGCAGAACTCTGTAAAATATGGGCCGAGGGAAGCCACTTTCAATAGGCGTCTGACTTAGCACTAGATAAATAAGTGTTGAAAATTTGGTGGTTGTATCTCAAGCGGTTTTGCCTAAAATGCGTTAACGGACGGACGGACGGACATGGCAACGACAATACCCCGAGGCCAAAATGGCCGAGGGGTAAAAACTGACGAGCAATGGTTTTGTGAGTGTGTGGGGAAGGGGGTGGGGGTAAGGGAATTTGGCATAGCTTTGAAGAATGAACACAGAATCAAGAAGGTGTGGCTTAATATTTCTTCCTCAGGCGCATTGAATAGTACGGACTGCTCACCATGCTCTATTAGAGTCTGTGCTCTGGTAAATCTACCATGCAAAGCCGTCATATGAAGGGGGGTGCGACCATCTTCACACTGAAAGACAAAATTAGAACCAGGATAGTACGAGGAGCAAACGACGACCAAACCTTCCCAGCTCAGGATATTCTGAGATGGTCCCTCAGATGTCTTCGTACATGCAACAGTTAAATCCTGTCATAAAATGGGTTAAAAAGAGAAATCAAAGACTAAAACAATTAGCAAACAAAGAGGGGTGGACAATGAGAAGGACGTGAATTGGGAACAAATCCGATGGTGTGGAACCGATGGAAAGATTGGAGTTTGATTTTCATGTGGATATATCTTGGGTCACAAGGGTCACTGGGTCAACTTATTTCAATCTACTGTACATTTCTACTTCTTCTGTTTATGGCAACATTCGCCTGATTGACTCTGTGTTAAAATGCAAAATACATGAGTATAGTCCCGATCCACATATTGATGAATCCTTCGACCCTAAGCTGATCATGTATTTGCATTCACCGTTTCAAAATGGCTACATAATTTAGTAGGCATTTTGAATTAGAGAAAGTCACATGCAAATTTGAATGAAAATCAATGGATTATGCTGATGTATCATATTTGAAAACACCATTTTAAATGCTGCATGCTTTTGAAAATGACAAATTAGGGAGATGACCAAGATGTAAAAACAAATACGTGAAATTAGGAGACAGGATGGCGGCCATGTTAATATCGGCCAATGGCAAACGCCCCGGATTATACCACACCATGCTGGCAACTGAGGCAGTAACCATGGCAACCCAGTATTAAAGGTATAGGTACTAACTTGTGTAGGAGATTGAGACAATCTCTGGTTCCAGTTTTTCATCTCCCAATCGTAGAGTTATATTTACCTGCTGTTTAACAATACAATGGGACTATGGTGATCAAGGGGAGATAATCTCATGAACTGATCAAGGGGACATAACATTAGCCCAGATTACTCTTCAAAAATAATTTCCCTTTCCTTTACCTGGACATGTAATTGTGTGGAAAATTCCTTCATACTGCACATGTCCAATCAGCAAACAATGTTTTTTAACTACAAATACTGTATTCTCAACATAAGTTGGCACGAGAAATCTATCTTTGTGGATAAGGAAAGAGAAGCAACTTCAATGTTACTACATAGAGCATGAACCTGTAAGATGCATTATGCTCTGGTATGACAGCCCAATAATCGGACATTCAAGTAATATATATGCAACACGGGGGGAAAGGGGATGGTATGTTACAGACCATATACCTTGCATACATTGGTGGGGGGGGGGGGGCAAGCCACAGCATATGCAGTTTCTGTGTATGCAACTTGCGTCAATCTATATGCCAAACCAGGCACACTCATCAACGATGATGCAGAGGAAATCCCCAGATATAGTAGTGCAATCTATATACTGATTAGGTTGTCAGCGAGAGCGGTCACCAATCAATTTTATCTGCTGGAAAACGGCAGCCAGGTGAATAGGCTACATGCTCCATTGCCAGTGCAGACTGTCTTTCCGAACAGACATGCAGATAAAACGGCAATGTTTGTGAAATATTAAAGCTTACTATGTCTTCAGACCAATAATCTCCCCCATGGATGGCCATCAAGCCATATGAAGTTTAAGAAACATTATAAATTTGCCTGCATATTTTGGCGATAGTTAACTTTTTACCCATGGGGGCATCGTCTGCTTGATTTTATCTGTGGCACACGGAAACATTTTAAAGTATACAGGCCAAATAACAAATTTCTTTACTTTTCTATCATACTACATGTTCAAGGACGTTATATTCAATTGCCATATATTTAGTAAGCATGTGTGACAATTATTGTGGCCTAGTCCGTTCCTCTTCATGGTGATCGGGCATATGTGTATATCGTGAAGGGACGAGGGTAAAGGAAAGTTTGTACACTGCACGTACATGGGGAAAAGTAAAACAAAAATTTGCATACATAATACTTGAATGCCCCCTAACTCAATTTAATGATACAATTTAATAGATTTTGATTATGATAATCTTTTGTGAAATTCTGAATCTTCCTCTGTGCGCATTGACAATGGTATGATGTGTCGTAAATATATGAGCTCATTTGTGCAGGTCAATATATTTTGTGTCCCACACTAAACCGGCTTCTCAATAATTGATGGCAATCACTTATAATTGATGGCAATCACTTATAATTGATGGCAATCACTTATAATTGATGGAAATCATATTCTGTGAATATCCTTTCATCTCATAAGGCTCGTTTGTCTCGACATGGAGAGCAAATTTTTCCATTTGGAATGCTTCCCATGTTACATGTACCAGCCGCCAGTCCGATCTCTTATGCTCCCTGTTGTGACATTGCTGAAGTTGCTTCCCTTTCCTTATCCATCAGTATTGACATACATATAGGCTGGTTAACTGTGATTTTCGTCAAAAAGAATACGATAAAGGGGAGAGAAGTATTCAATACAATCAATCAAAACAGAATACATGTGCCTCATGATCAGATATAGAGTCAATTTGGACATTGTAATTTACATACTTTGTGAAGAGATCAAAATTTTTAGCATAATATTGTCCAGAAAATCTTACATGTAGTGTTTCATGACAGAAAATAGTAACAAGGCCTAGCTGGCCTGCTCAACCCAACATTGACAGCTTTGAACACTCAGTTTTATGAGTAGCTCAGTTACCTGCCCACATGCAGATTAAAATTGTTTACCTGTACTTTTGTATTCGCTCCCTCTGACACTAACATCTCGAGGCAGATCCCGCCATGTGTGGACGCAGCTGCATAATGTAATGGAGTCTGGAAAATGAAGTTTTGATAAGTTTGGTGAATGATCCATTAAGATATAGTACGGACAAGCTATTATCAGTTTCAAGGGGATTTGACCTTGACCTTTGGCCTAAAAATAAATAGCTCATATTAATAAGGGAGCTTCTTGAAATTGGGGCATACTAGGAACTGGCATAAGGCATTCCAAACAGAGTGGCATGGTGCGCCGTGTTGGAACTCCTAGGAACTCCATGCCATACAGTTTGGAGGGAGGGAGGGAATTTGGCTTAATGTCACACTCAAGTTTGTTTCACTCATATGGTGACAGTCAGTTTGGTTGGTGTAGGAAGCTGGAGTACCCGGAGAGAACCACCGCCCTTCGGCAAGTAACTGACAAACTTTCACACATGGACCAGCTGGGCTCGAACCTGTGCCGGTTCAGCGGTGTGAGGCTAGCGGTCACCAGCGAAGTGCCTTAGACCACTCGGCCACCTCCATACAGTTTGGAACTCGGCAGACAAAGGATGGCTTATGCCATAACATGCAGCGGCATGGGGGGAATGGCCTAACTGAAACTCTAATCCATCCAGATCAGAACATCAAACTGGGCATGGTGTATCCCATTTGAACAACGGGCATATGCCATCCCTACCAGGGAACTCGGTTCCTTATTTCAAGAAGCTCCCTGAAACACCTGTGAAGATAAGAGATGTTTGCAGAATAATAACTCGGGATACAGACTAGATTTTAGATTCAGTTTCGGGGTGCTGTGACCTTGACCTTTGACCTACTCACCTAAATACCTACAGTGCCTGAGCTATTTTCCTACTATATCTTCAGCGAAAATTTGGAGTGGGCTGCCTGAATTCTTTCAAATTTATGGTGATAAGAATTTGTGACACATGCACAGACAGTGATTCTATATTCCCCGACTGAGGTCTGGTGGGGAATAAACTGAGTTCAGTTATGGTTCCTCACTGTGAACACTTGAACATAAAGAACTACTCCTTTATTAGCCGAACACACAAAATTCTATCATAATAGCATCCTTTGGAAAAGCAAACCCAGAAAACCAAGTATATTATTCCCATATTTTCTTTGCTTGAAAGATTCATTTTTGATCCTCAAGAAATGGTATCCTTTGAGAAAATAGGAGAGAGAGAGAATTAAGGTTTAACATTGCATTCAGTTGAGAAAATAGTCAAAATACAGCCTTTCTCAGAAAATCCAGTATTTTTTCATATTTGGTTTGGTTATGAAAGGTTCATTGTTGATTCTCAAGCAACATGAATAACTGAATATTAGCTGTGAAACCTATACTATATAAAAATGGTCCAAAACACTGGCATGTCTATGAATTCCCGATTGCTATCATCTTACCAATCCCTTATGGTTGACAGCATTAATAGAGGCGCCGTATGTCTGGAGCTCGGTCACAACAACATCTTGTCCATTGAGACAGGCTATGTGGAGCGCCGTGTTCCCAAAGCTGTTCACCGCGTCTACCTCCACGCCCAGCTCGAGGAGCAGTTTGACAACAGTCACCTGACCACTGGCGGAACTCGCGTGCAGGGGTGTGTACATCTTTCGAGTAGAAAAGAAAAAAGAAGATTATACAGTGTGACCTGTGAATACTGACACCTGGGTAAACTGACCAACCTTCAAATACCGGCATTATCCATGCTCCCAATACTTAAAGTTGAAGTACATGTACATGTGTTTGAACCTTGATATAAACCAGAACCCGGTCAACACCGACACTATAATCTGGTTCCAAGCATGGTCAGTTTACAAAGGTTTCACTGTACACGTTTTGATACCCAGTATTGTTTACGAATGTATTAATATTGAGATTTGGTTGAATGTGGAAGAGAAAAGTGGTGGGTAGGAAAGTGACGTAAATTACCCAGAATGGCAAGAGCATACTCTGTACATGCCGGCATACCCTGCAGCAACCTTTACCATGGAGAATGACAGGTGAGACAGTCTCTCAGGGCTGTTCCATTTAAAAAGGTATGGGAGGGTATAAAGGTATAAAAAGGTATACCGCCCCTCCCATACCTTTTTAAATGGAACAGCCCTCAGAGTAAGGAGGCTATCAATCTCATGCTCCATAATTCTCTCAGCTTTTTTTTTCAGGAGAGCTTTCAATCATTCTTCTGGGAATTGGAAATGCAATGGACAGAGATGTTGCAGAGAGATATCACTCTCCCACAACTCATGCAACACCAAATCCAGGGGAGTGACTAACAGCTCTCGCAGATTCTACAAACACAGGGGACAGGTGTGGAGTAATCTGCTCCCCTGGATTAAATTTTATGTGAGGATCTAGGCAAGGATTTAGGCGAGCAATGGACTCTCTCCTCAAGTTTATATATAAAGTCAAATTAAGCGACAAATATGAGCACACAGGCCTTGTTTATCAAGTTAACGGGAATCCAAACAGAATTTCTCACAGTATAAGTTGACGAAACCTCTATAATTTCTATACCCATTGCTCAAATTTTACGGGAACTGGCTGGATTTCCAGAATTATTTTGCTGAGCCCCAACAGGAATCAGATTTCTGGATTCCTGTGGAAAAACAAGCCCTGACATGACATGTACTGGTTCATCCAATATTACAAGAGTATGATTTCAGCTTTCAGAATATATCAGGTTAGAGGGTGATGTCGTGCCATGTTTAATAGATATTATGACTTGAGCTTCCAGAATATATAGGTTCATTTCTTGAGCAATAGACATTATGACTGGAGCTTTCAAAATACATGTATATGTGGTTATGTGGTGATTTTAGCTTTCAGAATAATCAATATACAAGGTTATGGAGTGACATCATTGCCTTGTTCAATAGACATTATGATTTGAACTTTCAAAACATACGAGGTTATAGGGTGATGTTAGGTCTTGTTCAGCAAACAGTATGATTGAACTTCCAGAATATATGAGGATAAGGGGTGATGCCATGCACTGTTCAATAGAACAATCATGCATGAACTCTGGGCTAGGCTCAACAACATGAGAAATAATTGATGGACGAACAAAGCAGTACCTGTTTGTCACGACAGTTGAGTTCAGCCCCATGATCCACCAAAGTTCTCACAACCTCCGTGTGTCCCATGTAGGCGGCCCAGTGTATGGCGCGTCGGTCCTTCTTGTCAAATGCATTGATGCTCGCACCTTTACGGAGTAACAGCTCCACCATCTGTACAATTATATCAAGCCATTGAGAGAAGTTGAGATTTTGAATATTTTTTCTTTTATTTCTGGTTCATCTATCATATAAGACAAATGAGTACAATAGTCTGGGTACAACAAGTATCTCTAGACAAACAAGAACAATACTTTTCTTGTGTAGAACAATGAGGAGGCTTTCAGTAATATTAAAACCTGATGAATGGTAACTTACATGAAAGCTCCACCATTTACAGGTACATCGTTTCAGTTTTTGACATTTGATTGAAACTGATTTTTTTTAATCATTTTATCCCTTAAAATCATAGGGTATGGAGTTTGTCAAAAATTGTAGTAGTTTAGACATCAAACAAACATGGGGATATCCCAAATCCAGAAATAGGTGGAAACCTGCAGCTGTCGTTCTGGTTACCAGCAGGGTACCACCTCCAGGAAACCAGTAACACATCATGCCTCCTCAAACTGTAGATAGGTCACCATACTCAATCCTATATTGCCATTAGAATGTTTTTAGCCCTTCTGGGCCGAGGGGCAAAAACCTAAATTTTTGGTTTTCGGTCCACAATATTTGGACTTCCCAGCATAAGGATATTCCAATACAGCAGATTTCACAAAGTTTCTGTCAGTTTATCCAGTCTAAACTTATCTCTCCCTGTCCCACCGCATATACAGTGTAAACTCTGTACTACAAGTTAGCCTAGGTTACCTATTATCTGACCAAGATAACCTGCAACAGTTTACATGGGAAAACACCACAGAACAGGCTTGTAACACATCTCACATCATGAGGGGCAGTATACCTGAACACACGATTTGATCATATTGCACCAGTTGGCACCTTTTAAGCATACCTCTTTATGGCCATTAAAGGAGGCATGGTGAAGACTGGTTCTCCCCGCACGGTCAGACACGTTCACATTGGTCAGCAATGGGATGAGAAACTCTGCACACTTCACAGCATTGTTAGCAGCGGCCACGTGTAACGGTGTCTGCCAGTTCTTGTCTCGGGCATTCACATCTGCCTGGTGTTGTAACAGCGTCTCAACTGTGTCCTTGAAAAACGTTGAGAAAAGGAAAATTTGACAACAAGCCTGACAGTGACATACATGTACAATAATTACTTTCGTAGATAGGACCTTAAAAACTAAATCTATGGTACAGGACTGTCATTATTGTATTCCCATCAGAGGAAGTGTTTATCTTTTAACGAAAGTGTTGAATTCCATGTGAAAATTTTAAACTATCCAACCGGCACAGCCCCGAGCGAAGGTAAAACAGAATATAAACACAATATGTCATACCTCACTTTTGGAGCAGCATGCCCGGTGTAACGGAGTGACCCACTTATTGTCCTTGGTGTTCACCCGGGCGCCACTCATAATAAGGAGGTCAGCGATCTCAGACTCCCCACAGTACGCCGCGGCATGTAGGGGACTACGCTTCTCTCCATCCTGCAGATCAAATTGGAAATAGAAATTCAAAAATATATTCTCTCGAATAAGAATCCTGCATTTTGGTTGGATGATTACAGCGTATACCTGGGGAGATGTTACCAGTACTTATCGGGTGACTATTCTTCATTAGCATGAAGAGTATATCTCCATACTACACGTTTTCCCTCTTGCCTTTGTAGTAACTATACCTATAGAGGTTTTAGCCAGTAAAGTGGGCAGGCTTACCTACTGGTTATTTCCTGGGAGAAACTGTCTGTCACGTCTTGTCCCCACCCAAGTCAGTCTGTAGTCCACCCAGTTCCTTCACCCAGCCGGCGAGCTACATGTGTTCTCATTGGCTATTGCGCCCTCTACCAACTGGAAACAACTATTTAATAGAGTCAGTGGTCTTCCGTGCATTAATATGCCACTATACTCGTTAATAGCCTATTATTGTCTAAACTGACAAGACAGTGAGAAAACCTATTCTCACTACAAGGTTTTCTCACTACACCTTAAAGCAATCAAAAATATCGTTTGAGACCGCTTTATCCATGAGCAGAAAGAAGATCACCACACCAGTTGGTGTTTCGGCTGGTGTAAGTCTGCAAAGCTAGTCTGGGATTAATAAATTATAAATTATAATTAATTCATAAAACCCATCCACTTCTGGACCCTTCGTCTGATACACGGACATTTGACTGGCTCTACCGGACATAAAAAATAGGTCCAGGATCTTCTCTGAACCACACGTCTGGGATGTCCAACTGGTCATGTGATATCAGTTCTGGGACCACAAGACCTTAGCTGGACCTATAATCAATAGGTTTGAGGTGTCTATTCAGTCACGTGACAACAGGTCCGGGACCACAAGACCTACCAGCCGAACCTTAAAAGTTTATAAGGATCTGTCCAGTGCACGAATTCATTCCTACCAAGTCAGAAAACAATTTTTCAAGCCTTATTGTATTTACCTAACAGTTTTCGACTTACTGACTATCATCAGCATACATACAGTTCATACACCTGAAGTTGACTCACTAAGTTGGGTCATACATGCATAAATATCCGTCAACAATTTTATCAACACTATTGGGAATAGTTATTAGGACTTACAGTATGTTTAATATTGAATGTCCACCTGTGAGAGAATAATCAGGAAGGGTTATTAAATTGTCCATGTACTCTGGAGATAACCATCCTCCATAATGCAGGTCCGTATCACCAGGTGATAATGAATAGGATTCCTCTTTGCCCAGCGAGTAAGGTATACCCAAGGTTTGGTACTAATCCATACCTTGGAACTAGAGATATCACACTGACAGCAAATGTTTATGGATGGATAGACAGAACGAAGGACAGAACTCACCATCACATTATACGACCTCGTCTTCAACAGGCATATCAAAAATGTGACTTTTGAGGATTTCCTGATTTTGGGTCACTGACCTTGACCTTTGACTTTAACATACATTTTTCTACACGACACATCATCTTCTCGTAATGTATCTAATGACACACACAAATCATGATTTTTAACAATTTCATTATTTTGGGGTCACAGTAACCTTGACCTCTGACCTTGATATACAATTTGGCATGTTGCACATTGTGACCCTCTAATGTATCGATTGACACAAAAAAAATTTTTTTTAATGATTTCCTAATTTAAGGACAGTGACCGTTGACCAAAATTTTGGTAGGTGACACATCATAAGTAGGTCGAGTTTTACTTTTATTTTTGATTTTTTTTTTTTTCATTTTCACCTGGTGCGACAAAGAAATGTGCCAAACTGAGAATTTCACCATTTGTATGGATCCTGCTTCACAAACATTTATTTTTCTGGAATACATGTATAATTACAACATAAAACAGTTTCAGAAATCGTACAAAAAAAAAAAAAAAGTGAGCCTCTTTGAAGAGTAGGTAGAGTTACATGGAACACCAAACAATCAATATTTAATTTAATTTAATTTTGGCCTAAATGTACTACATGTAGCTAGTTCATGGCCTCATTATTCGAGTATCAAAGGACTCAGACTCAGTGACTTGTAATCAGGCCATTGCAGGCCCTAAAATTTGAAAAGTTTACTTAACCTGAAAATAGGTTATGTGAAATTGACCCTAGGTAACCCATAGTTCGTTCCCCCATTTCTGAACTGCATAACCAAATAGGTTAAACAGATAGGTTATGCCAATGAGTTTTGTTGTGGTTAGGCATTGGTTTTTGACTGGAGTTCATTCAATGAAAATTGCTGTTGCTATCTACGCCGACATATTGATTTTGCATGTGATAATAATCTCGTTCCCATAGCCGGCCCTAATCTAGCCCCTCTTGATATCGGACGCTGCCGTTGGCTTCCGGTGCCCTTGCCGCTGGCAAAGAAAAATCATTACCCGGTGACCAATTTTCGTCATTACCACGTGTTGCGTAGAGAGTCCAATTTTGTGTGACTGACAGACTTTTATCATTGGAATTGTGACCTCTATTATCTCAAATTAAATTCCCATATACACGTTTTAATCTTGAAACAGTTGAACGTAAAGTTTATCCGTCATTCACTTTCGTTTTCGTCTGTCGGCATCATGCAGGTTCCGGGCCGTACACTTATGGTATTGCGTCTTGGTTAGGGCCCCATAACCAGGACACAACGCGCAGTCAGGTGAGAGGAAGTTGAGAAACTTTTACCCTGTTCATATAATCCCACACAGCGGTATATACACCTGGGCTGTATATTATCTAAGTATCAGAGAGTGTATGAAAACGCACATGGGTTTCGGGTTCAATTATCTCCCCTCGACTGGGGCTCTTGTGTGTGAAGTTAACATCGAATCGCTCGTAAGTACAGCCCATGCTTCGATCGGAAATGATTTTCAGGTTAGAACAGGAAATTATTATTAAATTATGTCATTGTGACACAGAGTTTGGGCCATAATTTAGGCGAACGAATATTCGGTTATGCGTCTTTCATTTTGGGTAACCGCTAGGCGAACTGAACGATCGTTCGCCCCAAATTTTAGGGCCTGCCATTGTCACTTGATGAGTTGTTTAGCATGACCAGCCCTCATCTATATTTTGAGGGCAAATAATTAAAGGTCAACCCAAACGCTCTGAGGTCAAAAATATAAAAAAATAGTCCTTTCGATTCTGAAAATAATGATATTTTTTTCATAATTTTGTGCAGTCTGGTTGGCGAGATATTGCCGTTTGAAAGGTGAAAATCGCTCTCCTGTCAATTCCAGCTGTGACGTCACGGAGGGAAGCCGTCTTGTATTCTCTATGTTAAAGCCGTATACCACAGTCGTATGTAGCTGCTGATTTCTGGAGATTTTCGGAGTATCGGGGCATCATTTTTTAAATATGCCGCGACGTTGTGTAGTGGGAGGTTGCAGTTTTACTACAGATGACGGTGTTAGTATTCATTTGTGGCCCAAAGACGAGAAAATCGCTGCAAATTGGACGAAATTTGTACGCAACACGAGTGTGGAAAGAGGGCCCGAGCCAGTACTCGTATAATTTGCTCGGCACATTTTGACAGAAAGACATCATTCGAGGACATCTACAGCGTAGCAGTTGAATTCGGGTACAAACCAAAACTAAAGAGAACAGCTATTTCAACTATCAAACGTAAGAACAATCAGAATGTGACGGCAAAGAAATCGGACAAGGAGAATCTATCACGGACATCGGCTGAACGAACCTAACCTGCAAGCGAGGCCTCGGGCAGGGGGACGGCTGTACATGCCCTGCTCGCTCTCGCGTGGCATTTGTTGCTTGAGCACCTACAGGTTAGACTGGATGAGTCTCTATTTCATATATACACCTTTAACCATTTGTTCCAATGTGTCTTAATGTCTGTATTTGTATGTTCAATTTTATTCATTCTATGTATGTGTTTTTAGCCAAATGTTGGCACAAACTTCACGCAAATAAATTATCTAAATTATATACTATTTAATAATAATAATAAAATGATCTTTCATAAATATATATACGTTTGATAAGTAAATAAATAAAAACACCAATTGGAGTGAATGGCTGTAGATACAGAAGTGATAATTATACTTTCATAATCCCTTGACATTTGAGATTGTGGGAATATCATTCGATTTCAATTTAATTGAGGTAATTTGTCGAAAATTGAGCAAATGTGAATGCCGATCCACTCACCACGGCTTACTTTTCGCCATGAATGTCAAAAGTTTTTTTATCAAACTATATAATTCTGAAATTGGTATTTCATGGGGATTATGGGAAAACAAACAAAATTCAAGTCGGACGTATATCAGTAGAGTTATCAACAGTTTACTGTCCATACTGCGGAATCCCGGAGTTTATCCCTTCGAAAAGGCTGCCTCGGTCAGTAACAACAATAACAACACAGATGTGCTCGT